>CAODLS010304117.1:0-11880 GCA_948243855.1 Flueggea neowawraea
CCTTTGCGCGAACGTGTCTAATGGTATCCATACGAACGAAACTCTTTTGGATTGATGGAGTGTACTAGCACTTAGAATCTCTATTCTAATTCTCACAAATAATTTTCTCTCTTTGTATGTGACACTCACAAATTCAGCCAAGCCATACCCAAATAGAAGAATGGGACTCCTATTTATAGGTACATAGAAACCATAAAGAGGCACACTAAGGTTTGCCTAATTCTTGTCCTACAAGAATAAAGATTCCTAGTTAGTTAAATCTTCTTTAAATTCAGCACACTCTCCTAAAATATAGGAGGAAAAATTCGGCCATCACTCCTAAAAAATAGGAGATGAAATTCAGCCAACACATCAAAACCCTAGTCCTATGTGAGCTAGGTTTTCTATCCCTTGTCCAACAAATATATGGATTCCTAATCTAATAAGTAGGTGTGCCAAATTTTTAAGGCTTTATTAATGTTTGTTGGATTTTTAATTTAAAGATACATTATCATTAAATAAATCACTTTATTATTACACCCTGGATTAATAAGTGAATTATATTAAAAGCCCTTTACATTAATGAATAATTTCTTAAATCATATTTAAGAATTAAAACCTGAATTACCAATGATTAATCATCTCAATAATTCAATTAGCACAAGAGAGAATATTTGTAAGCCAATCCAAATCGTTCTAATATGTGACCCAATAGGCCCACTCGAAATTGGCAATAAGCCTTGTCTCGAAACTTGGGCCCAAAGTTCATAAGCGGTATCTAGTAATACATTTTGGAAACCCAAAATCGAGTGGCATCGATGATCCGAGTTAACCTTTCATAGTTTGATATTTAGTCCTTTTGTCTCACGATATCTATGTAATCCCAATATGGTTATCCAAGAGGGGGGTGAATTGGATTTCTTGCTAAGTATAAAAACTGTTAAAAGATTTTGGCAATATTCTGAAAAACCAATTTTAATAGCTAAATCCAACACAACTACGGAAACTAAAATGAAAAGTAAGTAAGGGAGAGAGAGATCAAATCCGCGATTTATAGTGGTTCTGTCCTCCTTGACCTACGTCCACTCCTCTAGCCTCAACTAGAGAATTTCAATCCACTAAATCTTCCTCACTTGCGGGTGGAGGTAAACCGTTGCAACTTCTTGTTTTTCAGGCTCACAAGACAACCTTTAGAATCCCTTGTTTTTCACTGGCTCAACAAGTAAACCAAAACCCACTTGTTTTCCAAAGTTACCAAATAGATAAACCTATTCTACCCATAAGCTTTACAACCAAATCTTGTTTACACAATGATTAACAGAACGAGAATGATCTTCTAACACCAACTCTCAAAGCAAATAGCAATACAAAAGCTAGTTGTGGTGTAAGAACTTGAAAACACTTAGAGAGAGAAAGTAAAGAATGAAATTTGCAAAGCTTGGGCATACTCTCAATGCGTTCTCTCTTTGTCTCTGAAGTGTGTACCTCTATTTATAGGTAGACTCCAAAATGTAGTTGTTGTGAGACTTGAAAGAGTCGTCAAGAGACGAGAAAGATATTCTGATTTTGATTACATCATCTGATACAACGTGCATTGTAACCCATGCAACGTGCGTTGTAGATGTCCCATTGATGTATAACGTGACTTGCTTCCTTTCAACGTGTCTTGCATGCAACTCTGATGCTTCAGCGCCAAATGTTGCACAATGTAATGTATATTGTATGTGTGCAATGTGACTTGAGTCTCCATCCAGAATGCTCACCTGGAAATTTTCTTCGTACAACGCGATTTATGTCCATTTGCAACGTGCATTGATCATGCCTTAATGTACGTTGCATATGGCACTTCAACCTTCAAATTGCATTGTCGATCTTCCAAAGATCTGTCCTTTGATTCTATCATGTGATTGTGTCAGGCGTCAGAGAATATTCAAATTTAAATCCCGAGGCACCGACTTGTTAGAAGCTGACATCACCTCATACAATGTGACTTGTATCTGTGTGCAACGTAAGATTTCAAAGGTGACTCATTTACTCACAACGTGACTTGAAAGGTAGTGTAATGTTGATTTCATTGCTCTCAAGTCAACTTCAAGTCTGATGCTCATTTTCGTCAATGTGACTTGTATAGTTTGCAACGTGACTTGTACAGAAGTGCATTTCATGTCGAGAACACCTCATTCACATAACGTGACTTGAGCTTCATGTAACACGCCTTATAGTTTTCAGATGCCTACTGCCTCCTTAGTTCAACTCAATAATGCGACTTGTATCTTGTGTTGCGTGACTTGTACCTGAACTGGAAAACCCATAATTCCTTTGATATGATCAACATGACTTATAACATATGGAATGTGCGTTGATCATACTGCAATGTGCTTATCATTAGTTGCAACGTGCATTGCTTAACTTTTTCACATGTTTTGTTAAAATCATCAAAACTGAGAGTCAACATTCTCCCCCTTTTTGATGATGACAAAACATGGAAAGAGTTTGCACTCCCCCTCAATCAATGCACCTGTTTTAAACTTAAACATACTACAAAAATGAAAATTGGATCAAGGTTTTTAAGCCTTGTCACAATGGTTAAGTCAAGCATACAAGTTCATTTATACAAACTCTTAGCCAATATTTCTCCCCCTTTTGTCAACATTAAAAATGCATAGGTAAAAAAGATTAAAAATAATATAACATAAAGACAAAATGGCTGCAAAACACTGAATTTTCATTAATAAAAGTCATAGAGAATAGAGTTTGTAATAACAAGTCAAAAGTAAATACAAAATGCAAGTGAGATGCATGACAAAATATGGATAATGAGCCTAGAAATCACAACAATGGATTTTAGGATATATAATCCACAGATGTTGATAAGTGCGATCAATGTCATCTTCACTCCTCTTCTCATCTTCAAAATCACTTAGAACAACAGTGGTGGGAGGATGTGGACCATACTCAACTGCCGGTTCTTCCTCCACTATCTCCTCAATCTGAATCCCAGTAGATGGAAGAAATTCAACTTCAGAAGTGCCTCTATCACTCGATTATGAAGTATCTTCCTGTGGTGAACTGTCTTGTTCCATAAACTCTTGAAATTTTTGAAGGATAGCCTGAGCTTGTTCCATGGTCATTTCATCCTTCTTTTCTTGGTCGATTTTCTCCCGAGTCCGTAAGTGCAAACTAAACAATAACTCATTGTTAGCTTAAAGGAGACTAATCATTGTCTCAAATTTTCCTCTTATCTCTTCTTGAAAAGCTTCAGAATTTGCCTCCAATTCTTGAAGCTCTCTCCTCAAACTAGAAACCTCATTGGATCTAGCATCCACTGTCTCAGTAGGCTGGGAGCTCTCCTCAACTTCTGGCTCTTTTCTCATGATGGGAGCCTTTCTCTTATCATCTCGAGCCCTCCAGATTGTGACTCTATCTTCAGGACTAAGCTTCATCACTTCATCATTGGGGTTTACTATCACATCCTCATCTCTTAAGTAGAGATAGAATACAAAGCCCATTTTCCACTGTCGCATATAGCCTCACAGTCCTCAAGGAAGCGACCGGTGGTCAGCGATTCAGAGTTTGGAAGCTTGGCATTCAGGTGAGTGGATGGCAGCTTCAGACACATAGGTTGTCTCTCTTCCACTTTTATGTTTTTGTTGTACTATCACCATAGCATGTAAATTGGACTAATATAAGGATTGATTAAATTAAATAATTTGGATTATGTGAATAAAGATTCACTTCTTTGCTTTTGGAAAAATTACATATATATTTTTATATATATGTTTCAATTGTTTTTTATGCTGAGTGCATGCTTTGTTTTGAATATTAAGAGTTTTTGTTTTGGTTTCTGATTTGTACACTTTGTTCTATGGACTCGATTTGGGAAATGTAACATGTTTTTCGATAAACAGTATTTGTTTGGATTTTCGAATATATTTTCAAAAATAAAGATTCAGTTTTCGAAAAACAAAAAAATATATATATATAAATTTGGATTATGGAATTGATTTGGAATATGATATATAAGCTATATCTTATATATCTGAGTTGTTTTGATATGCTCGGTTACATGACCATAATGTTTTAGATTTAAATATACTATGTATATGTTTTGGACACGGGGCGCCTATACTATGGGATGCGTAGCCTTTGGTATACCAATGCATGTTAAACCCAGCTATCAGGATAGTTGGTAGCCTTGTAGTTTTGACGAGGGCGCATGATTGGATTATGGATTGGTGGCATGACCCCAATCATAATATGGTGGTTAAGTGGCCCGGATCTCACCACACTATGTTTATGGTCCCTTATCCTTGATATATGTTTTTGACTCTGGTATTATGGAATACGTTTTGATTTTTAACGGTGGTGGGACAAACCTCAACTAGTGGTGATGGTGGGGCAAACCTCATGAGTTGAGTTTAAGCAAGTCCCATATTTGCAGGTTGAGTATAGGAAAATTCCACACTGATAAGACATGATTTTAAAAAAAATACTATTAGTATTATGATGCTTACAAGGCAAAGTTTTGATATGAGGTTTTGAGAAAAACTACAAGGGTTTTGAGTTCTGTTTTTGAAACAGTTGGTAATAACTTTGAAAAGTATTTCAGAAGTTTTGGATCATTTTAAGATGTTTTGTTTGAAACCTTTGTTAAGGCAGAAAGTTTTCAAAAGAATCTTGTTTGGTTTTTAAAGCATTTGAGCTTTAGTTATTTTGAAAATATTCTGGATAATAATGCCTACGTGGCGAAGCTTTAAATTCTGAAATTTCCAGCAACGCTAAAAATGGTTTTGAACTCTAATAAATAGTGTTCGATAAAAGAGTTTTGGATTTCTAAAGTACTTAGTACAACCTAAAAGGGTTTTATTTTGAAATTCCGATAAGATAAAACAGTTTTTGAAAGGTTTTTCTTTGGTTTTGAAAGCGTGACAACTTTAATAAATTTTTGAAAGATTATGGTTTAGTTCCAGAAGAATTTCGTGCATGTTGTTTGCTTTAGTTGCAAACGATTTCAAAATGGTTTTGAACCGCTATTACCCATTTAGCGTGTACATATATGTATATATGCGTGTTATATCTGCATGTGGCATTTTTGAACTGTTTTCAAAACAGTCTTTGTGAGGCACGTATGAGGCAATTTGGAGTGTTGTCCCTCACTAACTGGGTTTGACCCCCTTTTTTTGTTTTGTCCCTGTTTATTGTCATCGTGCAGGTGATTCTTGAAGACTAAAATCTTTGGCATTTGATGCTCAGTGAGGTATTCTGACGTTGCGTTCATTACATGAAAGGTAGTGTAACGTTGATTTCCATTGCTCTCAAGTCAACTTCAAGTCTGATGCTCATTCTCATCAACGTGACTCGTATAGTCTGCAACGTGACTTGTACACAAGTGCATTTCATGCGGAGAGCATCTCATTCACATAACGTGACTTGTACCACAACCGAAAAACCCAAAATTCCTTTGATATGATCAATATGACTTATAGCATATGTAACATGTTGATCATACTGCAACATGCTTATCATAAACTGCAACGTGCATTGCTTAACGTTTTCACATGTCTTTTTAAAATCATCAAAATTGAGAGTCAACAATCTAGATTAAGCATAAGGCATGGTCACATGTCAACCTTATATTGCTTAATGTGTTTCTTGATCCCAAGTAGATTGATATAAATGACATTGATAACCCTTTATCAATTCATTTGAGTATGCATACATTCCATCAATCCTATTCATCAAGTGGCCTAAAGATATCACTCTTCATAAGAGGAATAAATCCACCACTCTCACTATAACTCCTCTACAAGATTCATGACATATCCAATCATGACCTTTATTGTCATCCTGTTATGGATGACGTTTGACCAAGTCAAAACATGTGATTCCTCATGTAAGAGTCGATAATGAGTCTTCGTCAGAGGACTCAAACATCACAACTACATGAAAGCTACTTGTGACATTGATCTATGAAGTGCTTTCGTAGTGGGTCAGTCCAATACATATTCCCTAACATGTATCCATGTTCTAAGTGATATCCCATATCCATAATCAGTAAAATGTGATTATCCACTTAGCAACATACTAACATTGACTTGTTATCATTCCCATGGTAACAATTGATTAGGGACATTTAGAATAATATTATTTTTACCTTATGATTTTAATATTAAGCCACACTCGATGACATAAGGAAGAAAAAACTTTTCATGGAAGTTTTATCGTCATAAAACAATATAATATTTTATAGATATGAAATGAAATGTCTCTTTATTAAATAATAAATGCAATGACAATGTATATCAATTATTGGACTATGACATAAAACGAACACTCACAGGCAGATTGTGCGCTCTGAATTGGTAACACTCACAGCCATAAGGAATTTCGAGTGGATTAAGGAGTGTGAAGAAGCCTTCAAGAATTTGAAGAGATCATACTTGTGAAAAGTAGGTGGTACCACAATGAAGACTCCTTTAGTAAATTAAGTAACTGATGCTCAAATTAAGTAATTTTAGCAATAATTAAGTAACAATCATGGTTACTTAATATATCATAAAATTAAGTAACCAATCAAAATTAAGTAACTGATCAAAATTAAGTAACTGATTGTCAAATTAAGTAACGACATCCAAAATTAAGTAACTTTTGGAGCTATAATTAAGTAACTACCTCCTCAAATTAAGTAACTGAGCCTAAAATTAAGTAACTCGAGTCCTCATTGTAGTATCACCCTGTGAAAAGTACCTTGTTGACAATGCCACAAGCCAGGGAGCAATTGTGCATGTATCTCGGGGTAAGTGAAGTGGCGACCAGTGCGGTATTGTTGAGGAAAGATGGAAAAAGTTGATAAGCCCATCTATTATGTTAGTAGAGTGTTACGTGAGGCAGAATCACGTTATTCATGGGTGGATAAGGTGGCTCTAGCTTTTGTTATGGCCTCAAGAACAATAAGACCTCATTTCCAAGCTCACACGATCAAGGTTTTGATTGACCAACCTCTTCGATAGATACTCTAGAAGCCGGATTAATCAGGGAGACTCACTTAGTGGGCGATCGAGTTGAGTAAATTTGACATTCACTTTGAACCTCGACAAGCGATTAAGGGGCAAGCTTTGGCAGATTTCATTGTGGAGTGAACTTTTGGCACTCCGGAGGTAGAAGTCAAATTGGAAGATTGGAGGTTGTTCATGGATGGAGCCTCTAGCTCTCAAGGTAGTGGAGCTGGTATTGTCTTAATCTCACCTCATGACGATGTGCCCGAGCACTCGTTGCAGTTCTCTTTCCCAATTTCCAATAATATAGCTGAGTAAGAAGCACTCGAACACCCAACCTCTTTGTGTTAAAAAGTTTCAAGGTGTCGTCCGAATTCACAATTGTTCATGTTCTTTCATTTATTGTTGTTAAGTTCGAGGCAACAAAACAGAGAAAACGTGAGAAGCCATTGGTGTAAATTGTTGTTTTTAGGATACTTCTTGATGCTTTCTAAATTTGTATACGGAAAGTATCTGACATATTCGACCTTAATCAATGAGATCAACATGTGCCTATCTAACTCTAACTAAATTATTAAGGAAATAGACCATCTCAAGCTCTAACTAAATATTTACTTATTGTTAATTTTTAAACCACTAGTTTTAGTCATTTTCAGTACTTTTGAATTACATGTAGCTTATTATTTTTTATTTAATTTAGACACTTACATTTTTTTTCATAATGATTTAAGCATTAGCAGTAAACTACATTTATTTAAGTGAAATTTTGAAAATAATCGAATATAACAATTCATGTATCTACATATAATCGTATTACTAGTACATATATTTAGATATTGTACTCATTTTTAAGACATTTTTTTTTCTATTTTAATTTATATATTTATTCGTTGTTACTAATTATTTTTCAGTTAAAAGTCGACCCTCCATGTGCCTTTTTTGGACCTGCCACTTAGAACAAGCAATGAGATCTATGAGGGTCAGGAGTTAGTGAAGAAAGGAAATGATTGGGATTTGTTTGGTTTTGGGTGGATGTGTGTTTGGGGTTTTGATGAGTGGGGTGGTACAGTGTAATTTCCACTTTCAAAAATAATTGATTCGTTTGATGAAGAAATTTTGGACTTGATTGTTGAAAACTTGTCATACGTTTAGTACTCGTTTGTACATGTTTCCTTATAGATTTTAAAAATTATTTTTTGGAGTTATTTTAATTGATGGTCATGTACTCATTATGTAGTCCTCTTTATACATTTGTATACAAATCTCAACAAAAACATTTTAATATATTTTGTAATAACTGGTGTTGTACACGTTCTGAACTAGTTCTATAAAATGAATTATTTTACTGCTTATCTATACACATGTTGCATAAAGATTTTGTACTCATTTTGCAAGCGTTCTATACTTATTGATATTGTACTCATTCTGTAAATATTTTGTACACATCTTGTAACCATATTCCTAAGTGACATCTCGATAGCATCTAGGGTTGTACACGTTCTAAACTAATGTTGTGTCCAACTAAGATAAAACATTAAAAATGGTTTTTTGATTATCTTTGACATGTACTCATTTTGTATACATTTTTAATCATTTTGAAATGCTCCGTTCAATTCTTAGATGGAATTTTCAGTGAATTAAATTTTTTTTTGGAGGAAAGATAATGTTACTCGAGTAAAATAAGTCTTACTCGAGTAATATGTAGCTCTGATAACTCGAGTAAAATGAAGAGTTACTCGAGTAAGCGATGCTTTGTTTTTGTGCTGAAGACTATCTTACTCGAGTAAGAGTTAATGTAACTCGAGTTATTGGAGGGTTGTTTTATTCGAGTAAATGAGAGACATTAATCAAGTAAGCAAAGCTGTAATTATGTAATTTTGCATGTCCTACTCAAGTAAGAAGTTTGCTTACTAGAGTAAGCCTTATTTCAGGACAAGCGGTGTGTCAGTTAGTAGCCTTTAAATTTGAATTTATCCGATTATTTTTGGTCATTTTCACACTCAGAACACTCTCTCAACACCCATAAACATTTATTTTTGTTTCCTTTGCTTCTTTATGGATTTATTAAAGGATTGGAGGTAAGATTCATTCTCTAGCTATGTTCTTGCTTTTAACTTCATGTAGCATCCTTTAAATGGGAAGTTCGTGGCTGTTATTGATTGATTATGAATGAGAGTGGATTTGAGACTTTGATACTTGGTGATATGGAATGATTCACGTAGCTTTGAACCGAATTAAGACTGGTTGGGTATTGAAATAGTTAAATTTAAGCAAGAACATAAAATACATGATGATTTTGATTTATTTTGGGATTGTTGGAATGGAAGCTGATGAGTTTATTGAGTCTGAATGCTCATGGTATTGGGGGAATATCAAGTTAGATGATTAAACTTGATTTGAAGAGAATTGAATGGAATCAATGCCATTTTTTTGTTAGACGAAATTTTGCGTCTGGATATGTATCTAACTCGAGTACGCATATTATCTTACTCGAGTTAGTGATTGATATGTATAACTTGAATAATTGTGAGGGCTAACTCGAGTAATCCAACACCATATCTTACTCAAATACACACAATGGACTTACTCGAGTAACTCATTAAGCAGGGGACTAAAAGTGTAATTTTCATACTTTGTATATATGGAGGACTAAGATTGATATTTCATATATTTTGGGGTCTAATTTGATATTCTATATAGTTAAGGAATGATTTTCAATTGTGAATTACTTTAAATTATTTGTAAATTTTGAAAAGTTTAGGAACTAAACTGTAATTTTATGAGATATTCGATTTTTTAGATGAAAGTATTAGATCTTCGATCAAAATAGAATGTAATACCCGTACTTCCGATGAATCTCTCTGTAGCCTTCTGTTCAATTCTGGCACAGCCTTTGTCGAACCCCGTTCAATTTTGATTGAACTTTGTTCGATGTCAATTTGAATCTCGATGTCCAAGATGATGTTCTGATGTTTACGAATGCCTATCAATGATGTACAACAAGTTTGGAGAGTTAGAATTGTTCTGGAAGTGTTGGAGTTGCATTTCTAAGTTAGAATTGTGCTAAAAGTGAGAAATTTTGTATGATATGTGTCCATTTTAGACGAATTTGAAATGGGTTTCACATTTTAGACGATTCTGTTGAAATTGATGCTTAGGGTTGTTAGATAATGATTATTTTAAGTTATATAAACATGATTCAAGCCTTGAATAAAGAGATTTGATGTTGTTTGGAATGGGCTAGGGTTAGGTTCATATTTTGTGAAATGTTTGGAAATGTGGAGTTGCTTTTTAGAAACCAAGTATGGATTCATGTTCCTGAGGTTGATTAGGACCAATGTAGGTGATTGAAATTGATTTCTATCTGTTGAATCAAAAGTTGGACTGTTTGTGTAAATTGCCATTTGAGGACCAAATGTGATATTTGCCATTTAGGGAACAAAATGTAATTTTGCATTTGTGTGAGGATTAATTTAGATATTTTGAGATTCTATGAGGATTAATATGTTATTTTGGGGAGTTGAGACCAAAATATTAAGTTGGGATATTTGGGAACTAGTTGGTAATTTTCTAAAGTTCAGTGACTGAACTGTAATTTTACATTGAGGTGTAGTAAATGGATAATCATGTTAGACTTTGGGCCAAAATGGATTTTCGGAGTTTGTTGGAGTGTTTGGGTTGCATATGCATTTGCACGCATTTCGGTATAGTCACAGCACCGTGTCTGATCTGTGTATGTATTGTCTGTTCCAGCTTTGTTGGTTTCTGAAGAGACCCGTCATTCACTAGTGGACCGTGCTCTGGATTATTGCTCAGCGTCCAGGCGAGTGTGGTAGCACTTTAGACACGTAGGTTGTGCCCTCTAAATTCCGTATATATTTTTTTTGTGCTGAATTCGGCATGAAATTGGAATAATTAAAGGATAGGAATTCCTAAAATCTGATGTACGTGAAAACCTCTGTTGTGGAAACTCGATTTTCTCTAAAATTGTTTTGATCTCTGAAATAAATATTAAGTTCAATATTTATTGTGATTTCTAAAATGAAAGTTTTGGCTTTTGAAAATATATTCCGGAGCGAATATATTTTATTTGAAATAATTATTGTTTCTAAATACAAAATATTTTTGTAATTAATATTTTATCTGAAAGTTTGTTACTATTTTTGAAAAATTATGTGTTCGTTCAATGTGGTACTTATTTGAATATTTTGAATAAATATTGAAATATTTTGGTGAAACATATTGTTTTGAGAACCCAGCTACGAGATAGAGTAGCCTTGATACACCAGAGTTGTATCATTTGCCAGTGTGGCTATACTTGTGCCTTTAGTGGCCTATACTCGCCTTTGTGGCTATACCATGGTGCCTAAAGTGGCTTATATCTGCCTTGTGTGGCTAATATCCGCCTTCAATGGCTATTACCGATTTCGGTTAACTCGATGAATATGAACTTTGGTCCCATTCTGAAAATGTTTTGAAAAATAGTCTGAAAATGTTTTGAACATCAGTCCGAAAATAATTTGGAATTCACCTTTGAAATAAATTGAGTATTTATCTTTAAACATGTTTGAGTGTTGTGTTGGAATTCGCGGCTAAAATATGACATTCATATACATACATGGCAGCGGATATAACAAAAATTTAATGCCTTGAATTCCCCCAAGGACCCATGCATATCAACATATATAATTAAGGTTAGAACATTTACCTTTCACCAAGGCACGATCGATCGGTTATATGAAACGTTGGTGTAGCTCTTTGCACCAAAACCCGAATCACCCCTGAGGAATCACGTTGCTTTTGCACGAACGTGGCTACAGGTATCCACACGAACGAACTTACCTTGGAGTGATCACGGTGTACTAGCACCCTTTTAGAATCACTATTCTAAAACTCACAAAAAAAA
>CAODLS010304159.1:0-11253 GCA_948243855.1 Flueggea neowawraea
GTAAATTTTGTTATATTTAATAATTAACTATATTATCAATAATACATTGTATTCCAAATTTTTTTGTTAATAATTTTCAAACAAATTAACTATTCTATTAGTAATTACATCACATAATTTTAAACAAAATTAAAAAAAAAACTCATTAAATTTTATTAGATGCTCTTACTTGTGGCGGGGGAATACCGTGGTTACAATACCGAATTTAGTTATACAATATAACTATACAACAATTAACAATACATGATAAATTAAAATACAAGTAAAAAAGGAAAAAAAAAAACTAGAAACTTAAAATGATAAATTAAATTAGAAATTTTCTTAAAATGAATTTTAAAAATATCAGAACTATAAACTTTTTCTCCCTCTCATCTCCTTGGGTGAGAATTGGTTGAATTTGACTCTCTTGAGTTCTAATATTTTCAACTTCAAAACTTTCAAAATTTTTATTTCCACCAAAATTTTCCATTACTCTAAAATAAATATGTAAATATTAATTAAATATAATAAAATAACAAAATAACTAAATTAAACTATAGTAAAAAAGTAGAAGGAATTTAAAAAATATAATTGCAAAAAATAACTTTAAGAAATATAGAAAACGTAATTGCAATAATAAAATGTATAAATAATTAATAAGAACAATTTATAGCAAAATGAATTTTTGAGATAGTGAGAGTACATAAGAGATTGAGAGAGAGAAAATGGTGTAAAATTGGTAAGAATGAGGTGTAGGTTTTATAAAGTTGAAAAAATAAAATAAAAAATAAAAAAAGGAAAAAAAATAACCGTTGAAATCGTCGGTTGAGCCGGCGGTTCGACGGTTTCTAAAACGGTGGAACCGAAACCTAAATCATAACCCTCCGATTTTGGTAGGCCAGTTATGGTTCCAGTTCGATTCCTATTTTGACCGGTTTAGATCCGATTTGATTTATCGGTTTTGATTCTAATTTTACAACTTTAGGTGCATCAATAGTATTATACTTGCATAACCTATTAACATGAATTACCAACCTAATAAATGACAGATTTTATTAACCGAATCTCATAACTCAAAAGTAAACAAAAAAGGATAACAGAAAATGCCCAAATTAATTTCTCCATTAATTAAAGCGTTTTCTTTCCCATCTCTCACCATAAAACAACACACAGTCTATACAATCTTCACAATATAAACACCAAAACAAAATATTAAAATAACTCATCCATCCTCCGACACAGTCCTCCTCCTGCTACCTCTCTACGACTCTTACACCTCTCTCACCAACACACATTTCTTATTTAGAGACTCACTTTGAAACTCAAAAAAGACATCGCTAACGTTTCTTTTTGTGGGATTTGACGATAATGTCGAAGCGACCCGTTTCTCAATTTGGAGCTCCATCCACGTCACGGTCATCAGTCGGTGGTGGTCATGGTGGGTATCTTGAAACTACGTCGGTTGTTCAGTTGATTGAGGCTCTTCATAATTATGAGACTAGAGAGCAAGCTCTTCTTCTTCTCTCTAAGGTATATACGTTTGAATGCACTGAAGAAATATTGTATATTTGTGTCAACGAACCATGAAAAGTTGTTTCTTTGTTGGTGTTTTTGAGTGGTTTCTGTTTGGTTGCTGAGAAAGTGTGGGAATATTCAATTACAGGAGAATTGCTTGTAGGATACTGTTTTTGTTTGGAACACTTTATTTTATTGTTTTATATGTTGTGAGTTGATAGATATCTTTGCTTGTTGGATTTATTGTCTTAATTAATTAAGGTCTCTAAGAATTATAGAATTTTGAATATGATGAGCTGGTGGAAATTTTCTCATTGATGTGTTTCTTCAACATTTTATATTGTAGTCCAAGACAATATCTTTGCTCTTTTTCTTGGAAAGATGGCGCAATTTTTTTTTTCTGAGTTAATTGAAATTTATCAGGACAAATTGCATGCAGTTCCACAAAGATGTAGAAGTTCTTTTCTGTTTTCCATTTTTTTCCTTCTACATTATGTCAATGTTAATTTTAAAATAATGATTTATAAGTTTCTGGTAAGAAGAAGATGTAAAGAACAGTATAATGTTGGAATTTTGCAGCTATACAAAATATTTTTTTCCATACATTATGCCCAAATTTATCTTGAATGCAGTAGCTTTGTATTAAATCTCAAGCCTTAGCTTTGGAAATGTGTTAATTGATTTAATTTATCTTGAATGTGATAGATTTGTATTAATTCTCTGGCTTTAGCTTTGGAAATGTTTTAATTAATTTGATATTTGGTGCCTTATATGCAAATCTATTTTTGTATCGGAGATTGTGCTCTATGGTAAGTTGTTTTTATAATGTACAACGAAATGATGATCTGGTAGCTGAACCTTTTCTAGTAGGTGTCAGGAAAATTTGTGAAATTTGATTCACTCTGTTGTTGACAATAATGTGCAATCCAGCAAAGTGTAGTTGTCTTTCTGGTGCTTGAATTGTATAGAGGAAAGCTTTTGATGTTGATCCATGTTAATTCGTCTTAGTTTTAGCTCCTACTTAGTGTGCATAAAATGCTAGCACCTAGAAAAATGAATAGGATATTTTGCTATATTGTTGTCACTAGAAGTCGATCACAAAAGAATTTGAATTCAGGTTAGTTGGGCGCGTTGTCAATGCTGCACTAAACACGTGCCAAACGAAACATTTGTCGAGATGTTTCAATAATGGTCAATTATAATTTTTTGTTTTGGTAACAAAGAAATAAAAATTGGTGGCGCGTTGCCATTTTTAGCTGTTAGCCATATACGTTGGTTTTTGGTGATGACATTGGTTACTTTATTAGGATTGTGGTTTGAATTTTTTTTATAGGTTTGTCGAGTGCAAATGATATAATGGACTTGTGGATCAATCCTGCTTCATGCTGTTGGATTGGCAATGTATTCTGTTGTTTGAATCTGAATGATTGATTGAAAGAAACGGCGAAGAGATAGAAATAAGCTAATGTATTTAGACAGATGGTGCAGAAGCTTTACATGGAATGCACATGAATGAACTTTCGAAAGTCGATAACGATATGCAATGCAAGGCAGATGTCACCATGCAAACAAAATGCACAAGTTCTCTGAAAGCAATTACAGAAAATCATCGTCAAATGATGACTGATTTTCCACTTAAAGAGTTAATAATAGTAAAGAAGGTGTTTGGATAATTGGAACGAGGACATGTTTAGTCTAAAGCTTAACTTTGTTTGTTGTGGCAGATAGTACTCTCATAAACTGCAGTTACTGCAGTTTTTCAACTTAAGCTTCGACTAAAATTTTCTACCATATTTTCTTTTTCAACTCAAGCTTCAACTAAAATTTTCTACCATATTTTCTGTCTTTTTTAAACAATAATTACTTCAAAAGGTTCACTACCAATTCGTTTGATGGTAGCTTGTTTTAATTTTGCAGCGATCTTCTTAGTTCTCATTTCTTATTTGATGACTAAATTTGATATGCATAATTGTGTTATTATTGCAGAACCGAGAAGAAGATTTGGGACCATTATTATGGCATTCTGTCGGTACAATTGCCACACTTGTACAGGTAATTAGCTTCCGTCATTGAATTCCTTTTCATTAACATCCTCTCCTTAGCTTTTCTTTTTCTATGCAATTTTATTTGATGTGTAAATTCGGTTATCTACTGTTTGTTAGACAATTTTCTTTTCTGGTACCACATGACAAATAAGTGAGAGAGCATATGCTGATACACACATAACTAGAAAGAGATATTTTACTATTTCAATAGACAAAAATGTTGTCCTCTGCTTTTCAATTATGCTTAATTCCTTTTTTTTTTGAGTCGGCTATCAGAAAATTCTTTCAGATGCATCAAACTTAGCAGACACAAATTTATTTATATTATCATTGAGGCATTTCTGTTCTGAAGTCCAGCATAATATGATCAAATTTCTGCGTTTAGATTTCTACTCATTCTTTAAGATCCAAAAGAAAAACTCCAAAACCTGAAATCATCTTAAAAGTTCTTCAGTCAAATTTGTGAGCCAAAAAGAAAAAGATATTCACAGAAAGAAAATACTTATACATAAAAGCGAGCAACAGTGTTAGATTCTAGTGTGACAGTGTCATTATTTCAGGAAATTATTTCTGCATACCGCGCTTTGTATTCCTCAACCCTTACAGATAGAGCATCTATGAGAGTCTGCAACGCTCTTGCTCTGCTTCAGGTTAGTTTTACATCAAAATCTTTGTAATCTCACTTTCTGATGCTTCTTTGAAGCGTCATTGGCAATAGAAGAATTTTTATCTATAATCGCATTAAGATAGCGATCTCATCGCGTTAGCCAACATGTTTTCCTGTCAACATGATGCTTCCAGTGAAGAACTAAGTGATCAGTTAATGTTGTGGAGCATTGACTCCTTTTTTATATTTCAAAGTAATTCCATCAAGTTATACATTTTAAATAACTTTCCATTAAACAAATGAATACTGCTTTCAAGCATTGTCTCGTGTCCGATAGAAGGTTGCGATTGATGCTTGTGGGCACTTGATTTTTAATCTCTCTGTCTTTTATGTAATACATACAAATGCATTATTCTGGACAATAACATCTTGTTTGCAATGATGCTGTGATTGATTTTGGTTTTGCTGTACAGAGTGTTGCCACACACCACAAAACAAAGCTGCAGTTCATTAAGGGTAAGTAAATCTGTCAGATCTTTTCTCCAGAATGACAATTTTTAAGAGTGTGATTCTAATGGAGCTTCAAATCATAACTTAGTTTATTATCATTTTTTTTTCACCTACCGGCAGCATAAAACATTCTGTTCCGGAAGTTTCAGAATTTACAAGGATCTTTTTAACTTGGCTTTTTTTTTTAGCAAAGAATGGCTGATCACTTTGGAGATTAAAGCATTAACTTGGCATATTTTACCTTGAAAGGACATTAATTGACACTTTTGGTGCCTGTTATACCTCAAAGAACCTTTTCTCCGTTAATTATTTGCTCAAAATGTTTCTTATAGGTGATCAGCCACACAGGTTCACTCTGATTTTAAACAACCAGAACTATGTAACTAGTAAAATATTTCCAGAAATGTTCTTCATTTTTAAATGCTAAGTGTACAAATTTATGACTTTCCATATTTCCAGAAATGTTCTTCATTTTTAAATGCTAAGTGTACAATTTATGACTTTCCATGTCTTTGTTTTGTCATTGATGTTCTTAATAGTCTTTTCCGCTTTATTAACTTCCATTTCTGACTTCCGGATTATTAGTATTTCCAACCTAAAAACGTTTAATCCTATTGGAGAAGTTAATCTTTGTTTGTACATAGTTAATTTGATTGCTTCATATTTTAGGTGTGCTGAGATAAATTCTATTTTAATATCATTCTTTGCAGCTAACATACCAATGTATCTTTACCCATTCCTTAACAATCCAAACACCGAAAAGCCTCACGAATATTTAAGGCTCACCAGCTTAGGTGTTATTGGTGCCTTAGTAAAGGTAATTTTTTACTATTCATTGAACTTAAAGAAATTCCTTATGATTAATAGCTACACTGCGAGTTGAATTTCTGCTCATTTTTTCCTGTCACAAACTTGCTTAAACAAGCTTATACTCGAATCAACCATAAAAATTCAAGAAAAATAACTTTGAAGTTGAGAATTGATAGTATAAAAAATGAAGGAAATGAAGCTATATATCCTTTTCACAATTTGTATATTAGTATTAGAAAAAGACGATATTTTATTTTCAATTATGTTTTATTTTATAGGTTGATGATACACAAGTTGTGAGCTTCCTTCTTGAGTCTCAGATATTTCCTAGCTGCTTACGCTGTATGGGCCAAACTTTTAGTGACTTGTCAAAGACAGTGAGGGACAAACTTTGAACAATTTCCTGCAATTCGTTCATTGCTTTTTGTTTTTGTGCAGTAATATTTATTCAGTGTTTTAGTGATGCTATCATTAATCAACGTTACTGCCTGATTCACAGACGATTATAGTATAACTATGAATACATAAAATTACAAAATAAAAATGATAAAGAAGATATATTAGCTACAGATTTTTTTTTAATTGAAACTTAAAACTGTATTGGATAAATCTTCTATGAGTCTGTATATATGGGTCAATATTCACTCAATTTGTTGATGTATCCGATCACAGGTAGCCACATTTATAGTTCACAAAATTCTACTGAATAACGAGGGGCTGAAGTATTGCTGTGTCATAGCGGAAAGGTTCTACGCCATAGGGAGCGTTTTGGAGAAAATGATTGAAAAACTTGCGGAAGAAGGAAAGCTTGCTGAAGATTCCTCCAAAAGGCTGCTAAGGCACATTATTTGGTGTTACCATAGACTGTCAGAAAATCCAAGGTCACTGATGTTGCAATATCTTAAAAAATTTAATGCACTTCCATTAATTTGTATGGAATCCATTTGTAATTTCATTTATTTATTGGAAATGCAGGGCATGCAATGGATTGAGAAATACCCTCCCTCATAAATTAAGGGATGCAAACTTCGTTGGTGTTCTTCGTGTAAGTTAAAACTTTATCGACTTGTACATTGAATCTTATGTACTTGAGTGCGCATGGAAATGAACATGTCCATACTCGTAAGGTTAATGCCTTTGACCCCAATATTATTTTTCAATGTAAAATATATATATATATATATATACAAATGCAAAGCTTTCTAATTTGAACTCAGATTATCTATAAGATTACCATAAAAATAGAATTGAATCTTGAAACTTAGGGGTAAAAATAAGCCAAGCTAATTGGTGAAAGCTCATCTGCATTCGGCTTGACTAGTAAAAGAGCCAAGCTTGAACTTGGCTTGTTTAGGTAGTAAGCAAGCTCAATAATAAGCCAAATATAAAAATTAATAACAATTTAGATTTGACATCAATATGTAATTTTGATATCCACAAAAATTGATCATTTAGATAGTTTACATAAAAATTACATAAATATCAGTGTTTCACCATAATATATTAGCTACAACAAAATTTAAAACTCGGTTATTAAGCAATCCGAGCTCAAGCATGACAAAGCTTGGCTCTTCGCTCGTTTACAGTCTAAGCTTGACCCATTTTTATTTGCAAGATTATCAACTGCCTTTATAGGTCTAATTAGCATTTATTACGTGTATAATGATTATTCTGTGGCTCATTTGTTTGAAATTTCAAGCTATTATTTTAAATTATGGAAGATTTTTACCCAAATTTTGAAATGCTCAAGCAATTAATCACTCTATTAAGTATAATGACATCTCGTGTCATTATTATTATTGGCAGGATGACCTGACAGCAATGCAGTGTCTACAACAATTGCTTCAAAATATCGCGACTGCGTGTGGTGCAACAACGCAGCCAGTTGAGCAGCTACTTAGGCACTTGGTCCGAACTTAGATTGACTTGCGCAGGCGTAACAGAATCAGTTATCGTTAACTGGAATCTGTCAGTAGAAAGTGTTGTATCAAATAGTGTTTTAACTTTATTTCCTGCAACAAGACCGCACAAAAAACACAGCACAGACAACGCGGAGTTGCTAAAGCTTCGTTTATACAGCTTCTTGTTTAATAAACTTGTAGCAAGAAAAACATGCATAATTTTCTGATTAGGCTTAGGGGGAACTTGGTTAATATTGTAATCACTGCTATATAATGGTGTGTTGCTCTTCAAATGTTGTTTGTGCTGGTTCTGGTTCAGGAAGCTCAAGAGCAGGTAATATAGATTCCTCGAAGTAAGTCTCAAGTGATTTGTTTATTATGGTTTAAATGATGGTTTAGCAAATTCGCAATTTCCAAATCCATAGTTCTGGTAAAAGTTTCAACCCAAAAACCGACGAGACGGCGCCTTTCATTCAGGCCTATATACATAAAGCTTAAAGGTTGGTGGTGGGAATTGTGCAATGAGAGTTTTACGGTGGCTGTGAAGGAGGAGTAAGGTTGTGATGGTGTTAATTGTGATCCTGAGCTATTAAAACAAATTAGTGATTTAATGTTTATCCTCAAATGTTGGCCCTGAGCGGATCACCTGTCAAAGAGTCAGGAGTATGCAACAAGATCTGGAAACAATCTTAATACTAAATGGGCACAGAACAGATGTATAACAAAAGAATTCAATCAATGAAGTGAAGAGATTTTAATCATATGACCTCAAAAAATTACAAAGAATATAGACACCGAATACAGGTCGAACAACAAAAATTTCGTCGTTGAAGGAACAAGAAGTACTCAAATCTTAAGAAAACGAACCGAATGGATAGTTCTTTTGCTGATCTACCTTTTTCGGTGTCGAAAGATTGCTTTCAAGCATAAATGAAAGATCATGCATCTGTGACATCAAGATCTCCGCATCATCAGCCTTTGACACTGTATTTCCATCTGAAGCATCTCCTGCTTCCTCAACTTCGTCGGAACCCACCAACCCATTTCTCGCGTCTACACCAACCACCCTGAATCGTCAGCAAAGAATTCGTCAGTTATTTGGTTTTAAAATGGAAATGTCAGTTAAGCGCAATGAAGAGAAAGTGATCTTGCAAAGGAAACTTTCATGTTACAATGATATTTCTAATTGATAATTGAGGAGAAGCATATGAAAAATGCCGAAGTGTCAGCATAGCTTTAATCAACTCCATTGTTCTACTTGGAAATAAAATCCCAGATCAAATAACCGATGGCTATTAGCAACCATGTATAAACATGAAAGCAAAAACTCTTTGCTAGATGATGAATGTTAAATGAAATTTTTTTTATTTATGTTAAACTCAAAATGTCCCGCTTCAAAACTAATATGAAGTAACAGAATGCAATCTGGCACTTTACCAACAACCCAATCCACAGCAATAGCAAAATCATCTTTTCCCAATATGTCAAAATTACACAAATATCACCAGCAATGTCCGCTGAAGCAATACCTATCTATCTATAGATAATTGATAATTGAGGCAATGACCTTGTCCCTAAAATGCGTCAGATTGCAACAGATTTGCTTTTTTAGTTTAATCACACTACAGGCTGGTGAGGAACATATGAAGAGAACACAATTAAACAATGCTGATCCTAAGAAGAAAGGTATTACATTCTCTTCAGACCATTGATTCCTTTAAGCACTCACTGATAGTGATATTCATACTTAACTTTTGTAAAGACAATAAATTATAAGAAGCCAGAAATTTAATTTCAATTTCCAATTCAATTTAACTCTATTAGCTTCACATGAATATTTGCAAATGTAAGGAGATTGAGCACTTGTTTGAAGTGGATTGTGCAGCTCAATTTTAAGTTAATGATGATTATATCACAGCCACAGTGCCTCAGCAATAGTTCAATAATTGGATAATTTGAGATGAAACTCGAAGCTAAAGATAGCAGCATAGAGCACATACCTATTTGAAATGGATGTTTCGGGCTGTAAAACGTCCACTCCCATGGAAAAATTTTGATTGTTAAATGGTCCAGAAAAGAAATCTGTCTGTGAAAAGCTACTAAAGTCAACATTTTGCGAGTCACTAGATCCACCAAAAAAGTTTAGATCTGAGGACTGATCAACAGGGGATATTGTGCTTATAACATCTGTTTTTGACGAATCTTTTGAAGGAACTTGCACACTTGAGCTTGTAAAATCATTCCACATATCAAATGAGTCATCTCCATCCATAGTTTTATCCTCAGCTGCGTTGATGCTGCTGCTGGTGATTTGCAATTGATTATCGTGAAACCAATCAACATTCATGTAAGAAGAATCATTTGCATTTCCCACTTTTGCACCATCATTATCATTTGTAGGGACTTTAAACTGCTGACCAGTTGTCCCAGTATTAGAACTACTCCATAGATCACCTTGAAACCAGTTATCCATGTTGGATACAGAAGTTGAATTTCCTTTTGCTTTCTCATCAGATAATTCCTTTGATGGTCCAAAAACCGAGTCTATGTTTGCAGAAAGATCAACAGAGGACGATACAACGAAAGGATCTAACGATTTGGATTCTGCATGTTGAATTCCTGAACCAGCAGATTTAAACTCAGCTTCCCAACCAGAGACATCGTCACCACTTTCATTTACCTTTGCCGTTCCAACTGTATCAGAAGGCTGAACATTCTCAAACAAGCTAAGATCCACATTGCCCACTTTTTCTGAGGCATTACCTCCCAGAACATTACTAACCTTGTTCACTTCAGGCTGTTGCTCAGATGACTTGGAAACCGATTCAAACTTCCCTTCAGGAAAAAAGTTGTCAAGATCAACTCCATCAAAGTTCAGAGTACTCAGCTTCTGAGCTGGAGTCATCTCCGAAGTGCTAGCTTCATCTCTATCATATTCAGCAGGCCACACTATTTCCAAATCTAAAAGATCAGACAAGGGAATCTCATTTCGTGAAGCATTCGGCCCTCTGTTTGATTCATTCTCTCTGATCGATAGATCCACAACCTCCTGCAAAACATCATACCACATTTACCAAACAAGTTCTATCCAGTATCTATTGTCATGGAAGTCTTCAACTGCGAATATCATAAAGCCAAATGCCAGTAACAGCTTCAAACCATGCACTATTATCACTTTAAGGCAAAAACAGAGCATCAAATAAAACCAAAAACTTTTGACTGGAACCAAACAAAGCAAGAAATGAAAACCCATATTGAGAAACAAACCAACGCATTCTCACGTAAAACCAAAGCCACATCAACAATCAGTGAAATTACATAAACTCGACTTTAAAAAAAAAACTTAAAAACTTTCTCGATAACCAAACAGAAAAGTACTCAAAACACAGATAGAAAATCAAACCAATAAATTCTCTATTTTAAAATCAAAACCACGTAATCAATAAATGAAACGGCGCAAATTCATACAAGTAAAGAAAAATGTAAAAATTCCCAGTAATCAAAAACGCACACACAAAAAGAAGAGAGAGAAAGAGACCCCAGAAACGTACCGATCCATTCAAGCCAAGAGAGCGAAGGAACCACTGAGAACCCATAGTGGACATGAACTTGATGGGTTCGGGAACCACATCCTTGCTGTACGGTTGCCTTCCACAAAACACACATATCATCGAGTTTACACCACGTAGAAGCCTCCCCTTACAGTGTTTGCACCGGAGGTACTCCGGAGAGGGATCAATTTGGGAAATTGAGTCATTAAACGAGGGTAATTTCGGAAGTGAAATGTCACCCGGTTTGTAATGTGAGAGACCGGCTTCTTCTCGCAGTGAGATCTGGAGGTGCCGAACTTCGTCGTATGGGATCTCTAGCTGCATATTTTTTTTCG
>CAODLS010304193.1:0-11427 GCA_948243855.1 Flueggea neowawraea
AGGCCTAATTTTTAGGCCTGGCCCTGCCCTACGGGCTAAAAACCCCAGCCCATGCCCTGATTTTAGACGGGTCAGGCTCAAATGTTCATCCTACTACTGGGGATCAAGAAACACATTAAGCAAATAAGGTTGACATGTAACCATGCCTTATACTTAATCTAGATATCGTGAGACAAAAGAACTAAATATCGAACTGTGAAAGGTAAACTCGAATCACCGACTCCACTTGATATTGGGTTGCTATAATGTATTACTAGATACTGCTTATGAAATATGGGCCTAAGTTTTGGGACAATACCCTTTGTCAATTTTGAGTGGGCCTATTGGGTCACACACTAGAACGAATTGGATTGTTTCACAAATATTCTCTCTTGTGGTAATTGATTATTAAGACAATTAATTTGGTTAATTATTAATAATTCAGGGTTTTATAATTTATGTCATAAATATAATATAAGATATTATCCATTAATGTAATGGGCTTTTAATATAAATCACTAATTATTAAGATTAAGCATGTTTGGGTTTATTATCATCCATGGCTTGTGATGCCATGACCATGGCTTTTCCCATGATTCTAACTTCTCTTCAAACTTCATTTTTCTTTCCATATCTACTACTCTTCTTCCTCATTCTGTGCAATCAACTCAATCCTACACAAAACACGAAAAACATATAAATTCATCGATAAACACACACTTGTAAGACAAAAATGCTAGACAATATCGCTTGATTAATTATGTAATTTTAGCATGCATCAAACTCCCCCACACTTGCTTGTTTTCTTGTCTCTAAGCAAACCAATCTCAATCCCGGGGTAAGAATACAATTTGAACCAGGAAGGTTTACACATTCTTATACTATGCAAGCAAAATGATTAAGAAAACAATAAAATGGTATTCATCTATTACAAGAACCAAACCTTGGCATTTATAAGTAGCAATTTTGAAAGTTCATCTATCAAGTTCCGTAGTCTATTGGCATCTCTAAAACTTATCTCCCTATTTGCTAGGTTAAAATAGTGTTTCCTTCAATTCTAAAGTAAACTTGGCATCTCTAAAACTTATCTCCAATATTACTTAGTCTATTGGCATCTCTAAAACTTATCACCCTAGTTGCTAGGTTAAAACAATGTTTCCTTCAATTCTAAAGTAAACTTGGCCTCATTCATTCATCCTTTAAATTATAAGTGCTTCTTTCAAATTTCATTTCATTGCATTTTTATTTTAATCGCTTCCCTCTTATTTTGAGTGCTATAAACAAGTTAGCAAATTAAGGGGCCCTATGGTTACACTTATTTATTTCCACCAAGGGTACTTATCATTTCCACCTTGAGGTTGGGTCCCTATGCGCTTATCCTCGTTTAGTTTCACCCTAAAAAATAGAAGCATAACCATTATTCACCTTTTATAAGCACTTTTTCAAGCACACACTCAAAACATAAGCATTCAATAGACCTCTCCCCCACACTTATTTTGAACATTGTCCTCAATGTCCGACAAAGAAAGTCTGGATCATCATCAACAAGAGCAATGAGTACGGGGACAAGTTCAATTTTCAAACTTAAGCATTAAAAAGTAAAAGGAAGAGAGTTAAAATGCCTCTCTATTGTAGCTTTGCTTGATTTTGCTTTTTCCTTGAGTGCATGACTCCACATGAGACAAGAAAATTTAGTGGACATAAGTGTATAGGCATGATAATATGGTATATGATCATGAAAGCATTCAATAAATCACTTGTACTTGCTTTTATTCAATGGAAACATAAAAACAAATAAGTAAAACATGCTTGTACTCTAGATGCATATGGAAATGCAATCTTATTCTAAATGCTTATGCAAGGAAAATAAATTAACTAAAATATTGACATATCTTAACACCTTTGTGGACGTAGAGCATTTTAACGTTATTTCGGACATATGCATTGGAGCTACTTGGGTTGCCAAGTAGTCCTTGTAGCGGACTCCATATATGGTTTCAATATCTTTCCATAAACTTTAAGCGGGTTATGATTATTAAGCAAGATTTCAATAACACCACATGAATGAATTTTAGCAATTGAAAATGGGCCACATTATGAAATTTTAGGGTTCCAAAGAATGTGATTTGTGGGTGAAAAATATAAAACATTTTGACCCTCAAAGAACTCACCCCTTAATGGTGGTTTATCACATTCTTCTTTGATGTACTCAGTTTTACCTAAAACCCCTTTAGAACTAGCTGTCTCATTTGCACTAGTTATATTCTTTTGGTTTTCTTTGAATTGAACATTCATTCCCTCACTTTCATTGTTACTCAAAGGTTTCAAAAGAAGGTGGCTAGACAACATAGAACAAGAATCCACCACTTTAGCATCATTATCACCATCCTCAAGTGAGGGCATTTTTAAATCACTAAAAATATGAAAATCTTGTGTTTCACTTCCTACCCTAAAAGTCAATTTTTCCTTTTTCACGTCTATTAGAGCTCTTTCTGTCGCTAAAAATGGTCTACAAAGCATAATGGGAAGCTTCATATCATTATCCATTACAAGAACATAAAGGACAGCAGGAAAGTAAAACTTACCAACCTTTACCAAGACGTTCTCTACAAACCCTATTTGATGGAACGATCAACATGTTGGAGTGAAACGATTGTCGGCACAAGTTCTCCAATCCCAAGCTTGTTGAATAGTGAGGAGGGCATGAGGTTGACCAAGGCTCCTAATTTACATAATGACTTCTTGATGTTTACATTTCCAATGGAGTACGAAATGATAAAACTCTCTGGATCCTTCAGTTATGGAGGAAAATTGTTTTGAATCACCGCACTACACTTTTCGATTGGAGCAATTATGGCATACTCCTCTAATTTCTTCTCATTGGACACAATATTCTTTAAGAATTTGGCATAATGAGGCATGTGTGTAATCACCTCAATGAAGGGGATGTTCATTTGAAGCTTCTTGAATATTTCCAAGAACTTCATGAAATTGTTGTCTATTGTGTGAGCCTTCAACCGTTGTGAAAATAGAATAGGAGGCACATAGGGCTTTATCTCATTCTTTTGGTTGGAACAAAGCTCTTTTCATTTCACTTTTTCTTCTTTAGCCTTCATTTCATGTTGGGGTTATTCCACCATAAGTTCCTTCCCCTTATCTTTTTTATCTCCTCCATCTTTGGCTTATCAAGCTCTTTCCCACTCCGTAAGGTTATAACCATCACATTCTCCTTTAGACTGACTTGAAAGGTACTTGGTAACTTTTCTTTTTCCCTTTCAAAAACCACCTTGGCTATTTGACCCACTTGCCTTTCTAAATTCAAAATGGTAGCTTATTGAGCTTGAATGGCTTGGTCTACCTTAGCGTCCTTAGCCTCCATCTTAAACATTCATTGCCTCAATAGATCTTTTAAGTATGATTTATTTTCTTGGGTATTTTATTGGGGTGATGGTTGGAGTTGTTGTTGTTGGTAAGGTGTCCTAGGTTGAAATCCTGAGGCTCTCATTGGTCTAGGATGGTTAGTATTTGGATCTTTCCAAGAGAAATTTGGGTGATTACGCCATTCCAAATTGTAGGTCTTTGAGTAAGGGTCATTTCTAGGTTGGGGATTAGCAAAACCTCCCAAATAATTCACCTCTTCAAACCCAACTCTCATTCCTTAACTCATATCACAAGTAAATCATTGTGACCAATAGCACTACAAAATGAACATTGTTCTCTAGCCATAGATTCTCTATTAATCAACATGTTCGATTTTCTAGACATATCAGTAACTTGGGAAGCTAAGTCAGATGAAGAAGATGTTACCTCATGAACTCCCGCTCTTATACCTCTCACCGCCTTTTTTTGAGAGTTGGTGACAAACATTTCATAAATGTCATAAACTTTTTCGGTTGTCTTGTCACCAAAATGGCCTCCTTCTGTAGCGTCCACTAGAGTTTGCCCATGCATAGTCAATCCATCATAGAAAAATTGAGTGAGCAATGCCAACAAAAATTGGTGGTGGGGCATTGGCTAAAAAACATCTTGAATCTCTCCCAAGCTTTATAGAATGATTCTCATTCCATTTGACAAAATGAGCAAATTTTATTTCTCAATTCCACCGTCTTTTGGGGTGAATAATACTCATTATGAATTTTTCATAGGCCTCATCCCAAGTGCCAAGAGATCCCTCTGGTAGATTGATCAACCAAGTATTGACTCTATCCTTCAAAGTGTAAGAAAAGTAACACATCCTCAATTCATCTTTTGCCAAGCCATGTAGAGTAAATGTTTTGGATAGTGCTGTAAACCTTCCTTAAGAAGGTCAATGGATCCTCTGATCGCAAACTATGAAATGATGGTAGCATGTTGAAGTGAATGTTCTTCAACTCATAATTTCTTGCCGCCAGACTCAACCGAATACAAGAGGGTTAAGCTCCAATCATCGGTCTTTGGATATCTCTTAGACTTATGTGCACTGGTATTTGGTTACCAAGATCTTTCCCTGGTATTGGCCCACTTTAGCCTCATCCCCATTGTCATCGTGAGACTAGGATTTTTTGCCATTCCTTTCCTCCGTCCATTAGCTCGATATGCTCTACACAAGCGTTTGATTTTCGGTATCAAAGGAATAATCTCCTCATTTTCTAAGCTTCAAGAACGCATCAAGGAAGACAAATAATTAAGCAAAAAGAAAAGAAAATATCACAATTAGTAGTCGTTGTCGGCAACGATGCCAAAAATTTGATCAAGTGCACGATTGTCAATGTAGTTTTACCTTAAGAATATTATAAGGGTATCGAATCCAAGGGAATGAGTACTAAACATGATCAATTTGTAAAAAGAAAAAAACAATCCATGATTTTTTTTCAATATTTTGATATAAGCAATCCTAAATTAACTAAAGCAAGCAAGTGAAAACACAAGTCGAGTTGAAATAGCCAATAAGAAATTAAGCGTTAGGAATTTTAAGAATAGATCAAGATTGTCACGACCCATTGTGAGCCAATGACCGGCGTACAAGGTGAACCATCTGTGGAAGCTCGTCTCATCCCGCACAAGCCTCAGAGATCAGAACATATTACCCAAACCATTCAGATTATAAAACATTTGTTAAAATATTTAATAATTGAAATCATAGTAAATCAAATATATAAATAATATATCAAAAGTAATAATGCGAAACACAACAGAAGTCTCAAAACAAAAGCCAAAATGGCAACCCTTTAACCCAACTACATTCCGATGCGGAGCTCTACAAAACAAAAGACGAGCCTGGACAAAAGGGCACCACTAACCAAAAGATGCCTTACTGGAGTCTGGATGCTGACAGATGCCGAAGCCAAAAATCTGTGAATCTGCTCAATAGGAATCACGTAGACAGAGAAACAAAGAGGGTCAGGACCCAGTGAGGAATAACACTCCAGATCGCCTCATACGTGCCTCACAAAGACTGTTTTGAAAATAATTCAAAACTACACATGCAGATATAGTTTAACATACACACTATACATATGTAATAGCTTTTCAGAAAATTCTTTCAAAAAAGGGTTCACATACGAAGCAATCATAAACTCAGATGCGTATAAAATGATTTTCGTTTTCAGAGTCAAAATACATATACAAATATATGGGACCAAAGCAGAAGGCGTGCACGTGGCACTAATAACAAAGCATGTGGGCTCCGCCACAATCCATATCAAATCATGTGCCGGATCAGGACACATGGCTATCGGCAACCCTGATAGCTGGGTTTAATCAAAGCGTCGGTATACCAAAGGTTACGTTTTATTCCGTAACAATAGGTGTCCCATGCCAGAAAACAAAAGCATACTAATTTATAGTATCAAAACAGAGTATGCATAGAAGAATCAAAATCAAGGAAGAGATATATAATAAATATATATCAATTTCAAATTAGAGTCCTGATTAATACACATAATCAGTTTATCATTAGTCAATCCTTAGATTAGCTCATTTTCCAAAATATGTGTTATACACAACAAAAAACATATATAGTTCGAGACACAGCCTATGAGTTTAAAGCTGTTATTCACTTACCTGGAATTCCAAGTGCAAACACCTGTCAGGCTCCACTCGCCGGTGGCTGGTCTCTCGGGCACGAACAAGAAGCTGAACAAAGCAAACATATATCGATAGATATATCAGAAGCAAACTCAAATGCGATACTGTGGCAATACCATATGCACGAAGTGCAGATGCAGATGCGGACTCTTGAAAAACCTCAAATGATCCATATTGAATGATACTCTATCATTCTAGATCCAAAATACATAACCTACGTAAGATTACAGTTTGGTCCTCGACCAGTGCAAAATTACATTATAGCCCTCGGGACTTGAAAATTACAAAATAGTCCTCCGACTATACTAAGATAGCTAACTAATCTTTCCAAGTAGTCAGAATTAGGGATAACAATGGGTAGCCCGTACCCGTAGTTTATATTATGTACCCATACCCTACCCATACCCGTGCGGGTGATACAAATTATTATCCATGCCCTACCCACAAAGTATCTATTTACCCGTGATTTAAATTTAATTAATTAACTTAACAAAAAATATACCATCAGTTTAGAACAATAGATTAGAAAAATACCCGAGATAATATGGAATATTATATTCACACAACATAATATAAAAGTTATAATTTATAACTAAATATGGTTAATGAAATAGTAATGTGATAAGTTATCACTTAAAATTTCTAAATTGCATTTTCACGGACTTGTCTGAAACTTGTTTAGGTTTTGTCTAAACTCTGTTTATATTTCATACTTTTTTAAAACTTCTTTATAACTTGTTTATACGTTGTTTATATATTATTTATAAGTTGTTTATATGTTATCTATATATTGTATATATGTTCTTTATATGTATTATATATATTTATATGTTGTATATATAGTATGTACAAGTTACAAATATAGTATAAACAAATTATAGAATTAATACTTGTATGTTCTGTATCTCTGTAAAAGATATAAAAGTTACAAATATAGAATAAATAAGTCATAAACATAGTATATACAAGTTACAAATATAATATAAATAAATTGTAATATTAATACTTGTATGTTCTGCATCTTTGTAAAAGATATACAAGTTAGAAATATAACATAAATATAGTATATACAAGTTACAAGCATAGCATAAACAAGTTATAAAACTAATACTTGTATGTTCTATATCTCTGTAAAAGATATACAAGTTACAAACATAGTATAAATAAATCCTTAATTTTTGAAAAATAGAACAACACCAATAGAATATCAACAACATTCCAACAATATATAAACAAGAGTTGGTAAATTTGAAAATATGCATTTGTGAATTTGAAAAAATTGAAAAGTGAAAATATAATATGCAAAAGTGGGTAGTGAAAAATAAATATTGTAAAGTATCGTAGGTGTATTGTGTAAAAACCAGAATATGTAATACATATGTGTGTGTATGTGTGTATACATATATATAATACATATATATAACATGTTTATATAACACGTAATATATATATATATATATAAAATACATACATATATATATATGTGTGTGTGTGTGTAAGTATGTATTATATTTATGAATATATGTATTATATACATGTAGCGGGTATAAAAAAATGATACGAGTACGAATATTACCCAACGAATAAGGGTATGAGTACGAATACGGGTACAAGTAGGGTATTCTTATATCCATATCCTACCCATATCTGTACATTAAAATACGGGTATTACCCCTACCCATACCCATACCCAGTCAAAGCTAATAATACCCGCGTTGACTGGGTACGAGTAGAGCCAGTACCCGTCAGGTAGGGTATAAATTACCATCTCTAGTTTTACCATTATTTTAATTAAAAATTAGAGTCTTTTTTCATACCATTAATTATAATGTTTTTGACTCCTTTATAAACTCTTATATTTTTGTTAATTTTAGACTCATTTTGTCAGTAGTAGATTTTTTTTTTAATTTTTAAAAAGTGATTTTTAATATAATTTTTTAAAGAAAATTATAGGCAGGGCATAGGCCTAGGTGGCCTAAGCCAGGCATGTGTTGTGGGTTGTGGCTTATTTCCTCTTTCAATTTTTACATGTCACAGTGAATATTTGTTTGTTTAAAGCTATCTCAAATAAAATTAAGCTTCACTTATCAATGATTCAATAAACTTGTAATTTATTAGTATTTGAGTCATTTTCAATATTAAATAGTCGTGAATTCAATCATGTGGGATCACATAAATGGACTTATCAAAAAAGAAAACCTTCAAAACTAATATTCTCTCACGCAAAAGAAACTAATATGACTGCATAGGAGCTTGTTGGAAAGGTAGGGATACAAGAGAATATGTTAACAAACATCAGGGACCATATCGTAATTGACCCTTCTTTCACTCAAAAACAAAACGTCGTCGTCGACGCTTTCACCAAAAAAGAAACAAACGTCGAACAGGAGGCAAACAGGATACGTGTCCTGCTGTACAGAATTAAAAAACGCGAGAAATTCAGTAGAGAGAAAGCAGTGAAAGAATGGCGACGGCATCTTCAGGCCTGCATAAACTACTTCAAGTAGGCACAAAGATCGTGGCCGTCGGTCGCAACTACGCTGCTCACGCCAAGGAACTCGGTAATGCCGTCCCTAAGGTCCACACCATCACTCCGACTATTTCACTAAAATCAATCTTCTTCTTCTTTTTATTTTTTTTTATTTTAGATTTTTAATGTTTTTTCAGGCACCGGTGCTGTTTCTGAAACCGACGTCGTCTTACTTGGAGAACGGCGGGACGATTGAGATTCCGCATCCATTAGAGTCCTTGGATCATGAAGTGGAGCTGGCCGTAGTCATCGGCCAGAAAGCCCGTGACGTGACTGAAGCTACTGCTATGGATTATGTTGGAGCTGTTGACTCTTTTGTTTTGTCTATTTGATTGATTCATTGATTAATTTTTGATAGAAATGTTTGAATAATTAAACCTCTTTCGCCTGTTTTAGGATATGCTGTTGTATTGGATATGACAGCAAGGGAACTCCAAGCTTCTGCGAAGGTAGTTGATTCTTAATTCATTAATTTCATTTGAATTGAGTTCTCTAATTAAGTTTTTGTTGTATAGCACTCGGTGACATTTCAGAAAAGTTGCTTTACTGTCGTTGTGTACAAACTGATCAATGTGTTCTGTTTTCTTGCGTTATGCTTCCGTTTTCATGTTTGTTTTACTTTACATGTGACTTTATGGTACGGATACTGCATCTAATTGAAACAAATGAAATGGTATGTGAAATGAGAAAAAAAGTTATGATCTTTGTGCAAATATAACATTTTTGTAGGTACTGATAATTTCTCTCTCACGAGTGTGCAGCTATAATGAGCAATACTGAGCACTTAAGAATGTAAAATAATTATCTGATGTTGTTTCTTTTAAATAATGCCTCTTTCATTCTGCTATTCTCAAGTCTGCAGGACTTCCATGGACTGTGGCAAAAGGACAGGATACATTCACACCTATTAGTTCTGTGGTAATAATGAATTTGGTTTCCCTGTTCTTCTTGCATCTCTCTTTCTGTGTAAATGTTGTCAACTCCAAATTTATTTTTTGAGCCTAGTGGAGAATTTGTTTGGAATGTCAAGATATAGTCCTTGCAAACAAATTGGTGTTTGTTTAGTGATAACAATTTTGTGATTGGTTTGCAACTTTTGGGAATTTATGCAAAATAACCTTTATTTCTGTTAAACTTTATCATCTTTTTTATAGTACTTGCTAATGAAGACTTTTGTTATGAATAAACCAAGTTTGGATGGCTTTAAACCAGTCATATATAGATAACAAGAACAGATATCAATTTCCCCTTGGTTATAATTTTCAGTGTAGGAAAATTGCTCATCTTTTATGCCTACAAAGTTATTGTCTTGCTAGTCTATGTTCTTGTTTACCCAATTGTTGATCATGCTTTAACTCTTTGCTCAAAACAATATGTTGCAGCTTTCCAAGTCAATGGTGCCTGATCCTGACAGCTTGGAATTATGGTTAAAGGTGGCAAATCTTATCTTTACCTGCCCAAGCTCTTTGCTTGATCTTTTTTGATGAGATAACCTTAACCGATTAAGGTCCAATGAATCTGTTTCCTCACAGGTAGATGGAGAAGTGAGACAGAAAGGCTCCACCAAGGATATGATTTTTAAGATCCCATATCTAATTAGTCACATAAGTTCAATCACGACCCTTTTTGAAGGAGATGTCATATTGACAGGTACACAGGGATTTTTTTCCTGCCTGATAATTCAGGGTTTGACAATTATTTATGAGCAAATCATTATTGTTAGTCCTATTAAATTGGCTTGTCCATTAATGCTGAAAGTACCTCTAGACTCTAGTGGGTACTTTAAGGTCTATCTTCCCATTGAAATTCATACTGCTAAGTGGTGAAACTGGTGTGCATGTGTTCAGTATTTAACTCACTAAACGTCACTCTGAGTAGGATTTGGTTGGATCTAGGCATGAGGAAAAGAATAGGGTTGTGTTATAGCTGCTTAAGATTGATTAATTGTTTTGAGTTTATAGGAGTTGGACATAGATGTTAACTGACTCATGTATTACCTTCTATAGCCTAGAAGGCACAACATTTTTATGCTCCACTTTCGATGCAGTTTCCTAAGTAAATGACTTATTCTTCCGGTCTGACTGTGCACTTTGGTGGGAGATTTTTAAGCTTCTCTCAACAATGTTGTGATTCATTTCTAGCTAGATGCTTTTCATCCTTTGTCCTGCATTAATTTACAGTATCCAGGCTATAACGAAATCATGTTTCTTGTGAATGAGTCGTCTGTTTTTCTGGATGCTTCTAACACGGGACAACCAGCCCTCTGTGGTGTTATGAAGTTTTTCTCTGTAATTTTTCGGAATATCCTGTCCTGGCAACTTTTTGGTGCATGAGATTCAAGTTTTGAATGATTTTGACTCTGTGTGTGTGTTTGTGCAGGAACTCCACAAGGTGTCGGCCCGGTAAAAGCTGGTCAAAAGATAACCGCGGGCATAACAGGTCTTTTAGATGTTCAGTTTAACGTTGAAAAACGCAGAAGGCCAGGATCATGTTAAGCCATCCATAACCGGCCAGACAGACAGCAACCATATTCATTCACTGTATGACTTGATAAAATATTAAACTGCAGCTCCTCTCAGGCACTGAATTGTCATATGCCAGAAAGAATCATCTGGTTGTTGGCTTAATAAAGTACACGAAGTCGCAAATTATTCACTACGAGCTGTTTAGGCAACACGAGTGAAGTTGGGAATAACCTTTTATTCTTGTCTGTCTTTCCGGAATTAGCCCTAAAATTCTGCTTATTGACTCAATAATGCTTATGAATCGCATACATCTTTTCTTCAATCAGATTATGTCTAGTCTAGTCTAGGCTGCAGAATTATTTGTGAAGGAAATGCCAACCATATTGG
>CAODLS010304260.1:0-17641 GCA_948243855.1 Flueggea neowawraea
AAAAAAATGCATTCATTTAGGGGGAGCTTCGTGTGCTTATTGATTATTCTCAATTCTTTCGAAAAGGGGGAGAATATTGTTTATTTTGCATATCTTTTTGATGATCACAAAAAGGGGGAGAATGTTGCATGAATTTACTTAGCTTGCATTGGTGACATTATTCTTATTAAGAACTGGAATCAATCATGATTTGAACATTCTGCTTATTGTTGATGAACTAACCAAAGTGACAATGAGTAAAACCCTTGATCAATCTATTTGTCATTGTTTTATAGATGTTCAAATTCATGCATATTTTGTCATCATCAAAAAGGAGGAGATTGTTGAACCAAAGGTGGTTAACATTTATATCCTTTTGTGTTTTGATTATGAACAAAATGGAGTTTGATATGTAATCATTTGAACATGATCGATATTGAATAACTCGAGTAAAATAATCAACAACTCGAGTAAGAAAGATGTCAAGAAAATGCGGATCAAGTGCTACAACTCGAGTAAGAACATGCATAACTCGAGTTGTTAAAATGCCATACAACTTGAGTTAAATAAAAGCTATATCGCGTTAAATTAATGATAACTCGAGTTAAACTATGGCTAACTAAAGTTAAATAGTCTGGAGAAAATTTAACTCGAGTAAACACTTGTATAACTCGAGTTACAGCTTGGAAGCAAAGCTTGACACAACCTATGATCAAATGTCGATGTTCCAATGGTCAGAAAACATGGATAACTTGAGTAAGCATGAAAAATAACTCGAGTTAAAGGCTACGTCAGAGCATTAAATGAAAGATTGCTCTATCTCACAACGACTACATTCAATCCTCCAACAGCCATATCGACTTGGAAATCTATAAATAGCCTCAAGACACATTAGAGAAGTAGTTGTTCATCACTTGCAAACATCTTACAACAACATCAAGCTTTCTCTTGCTCATATTTGCAAATAATCCACACACCTATCAAAAGTGTCTTTCACTTGCAAATTTATTATTTCTTGAGAGTGTTTATTGTTGAATTCGTTCTTCCTTATTGAGAATATCTTTGTATTTGAGAGAGGAAAAATTTTCTTGTTTATCTAGAAAACAAGAGTTGTATTGGTAGATGTTTAATCTTGCACCCATTGAAGCAAGAGATTGTAGAGGTTTAATTTTGCACCCATTGAAGCAAGAGATTGTAGAGGTCTAATCTTGCACCCATTGAAGTAAGAGTTTGTAAAGGTTTAATCTTGCACCCTTTGAAGCAAGAGATATAGTGGATTCAAAATCTCAAAGGGAAGTTTTAGGAGTGAACATAGGCTAAGAGGGTCGAACTACGATAAATATTGATTTTGATTTCTCTATTTCTTCTCTCTTTATATTTATTGTTCGTGTGAATTGGATAAATTGTTCTTACTTTACTTTTGCTTATTTTGAATATTTTGAAAATTGTAAAAATATTTTTAAATAAGTTTTAAAAGTCAAAAATCTAATTCACTCCCCTCTTGAATTGTCATTTCGGGCCAACACTAGGTTTTGATTCCCATTCCAATTCACATCCCAAAACTTACGAACCAAACACACCTTAAAAGTACTATTGAAAAAAAGTTCCAAATAAATAGTACGTTGCAAGCCTTATATGCTTTCAAATTGCTGAACTCTTTCTGCTTAAATATTTTTCGAAATAAATGCAACAAATTATATACACAGACCACTTGATGAAAGGGCTTAGTAGACCTTCCACATTTTTAAAAATTTGATTGAGATTACAAATTAAAATCAAGAGTTTTTGTGAGTGGAAATGGCAAATAACCGAACTCAATTTTCAGTAAATTAAGAACTTGCTTTACCTTCTACGCCACTAAATTATACGTGTCGTTACTATCCATCTATTTGTATTAACAATCTAGCCAATTTCTCTTCTTTTTTTTTTCACTAAATATGAGATCACAAAGGAAGGAAAAAAATTAAAACAAATTATGTGTGGCTTGAGTTGTAATAAGTGAGTGCCCATGTCAATTTATTAAAATATCCCTAAAAATAAATGTATTTTGTAAATTGGCTTAAGTTTATAAAAAACAATTGTTTAAATTCAAAACACTTAGACTCATAAAAAAATTATGACGATAAAAATTTATGAATTTAAAAAATTCAAAATTATGAATTGAGAAAATTGTGTAATAATTATGTTAGTTTGAATAAATTTTATTTGTCAAATTGATGATAAAAAATAATTTTTAGGACAGAAAACAAAATAATGTTAGGAAAATTAGATAAGGTATCTGAAATAGTTATTAATTGTTTATTAAATATATAAAAATTTAAATATAGTATTTGGTAAATTCGAGTTTAAAAACATTGTCTCATTTCTTTTCAAATCAAAATTCTCATATTAAAAATAAGTAAAATTTCAATGGACGTTTTAATTTATTAATATTGAAATCTACTTCAGTGCAAAAGGATTATAAATCTTTGAATTAGAAACTTATAAAAAAAACTCAAATGGAAATTCTTCTCTAATGGCTCGAATATGGATCTACATGTCTGAAGAAAAATTACAATCAACAGCTGTCAATAGTTTACCTCACAAATTGTTTTATATTATGTTTTAAATCTATAATGACCTAAACTTGAAGATTTGTATATCTTCAATTCAACGACCCAGAGTAGAATGACTAAGCAAGATCATTCAAACCATACAAAATATCTTCCCATTAATAAAACTTATTTTTATATTCTGGGTTTGTTAGACAACAATAATAGTTAAGGATGTTTTAAAAATATAATATTATTAGTTTATTGGCACTCGAATTTTCTCAAGTGTTAAAAAATTGTCGGTTTTTATCCTTGATAATAACCAATTTATAAATAATATATTTGATGTATTTATAAATTATATTATTTTTTTAATTAAAATCTATTATTCGATAAATTTTACGCTCCCTGACTAAAATACAGCACACTAATGAAGAAAAGTGAAAGGGGTAATAAAAAAGAGAAGAAATGCTCGTAATGGCCAAACGTGGAAAATGAGAACGCGGCTAGACCACCACACACCGCTGATTACTACCACATGTTTGACAAGTAAATTTGCCCAATAAAACCCACCAAAGACCCAGCCCCAATCTCATTTCTCGTCTCTTTGCCTCTTAAATATCCCTTTCGCCCTCCCTCTCCATACATATCCCCACTGCCTCCACCACCACCCACCGCGCAACACAAAGTCACAAGCACATTTTTGCTCTCACCTTACTTGTATTAATTATTGTATTTTATGTGAACCCTTTATTTCTCTCCACTTGAAACCCCTCAATTTATTCCCAAAAATTGAACAGAAAATACAAGAACTCGTTATTCTCTTCTGTGGCTACACCAGAACCAAACAAGTTACTTGAAAAAATTCAACTTATTTGTGTTGTGTGTGTAAAATATCAACTGGGCCTACTGTAATCTGGAGCACACGTCTGTCTACCGCTTATCGCTGCAATCCTTATCTATAGTAAATCAAAACCCTTGTTTTTGTTTTCTTCTCTCTCTCTCTCTCTTCTCTGTCTATCTGCAACTGCAAAGCCCATATCTTTCTCTCTTTATTGCTTCTTTTCTCGTACCCTTTCCATCCTTTTGAATTTTCATTTCTGGGTTTCCTCTGAAACCCTCGAGAGCAATCGTTGTGCTTCAAAGCTCCATCCTTTACGGTGCAATCGAGGGTTTGGTCTCTTTTTGAGGGGTTTTGTTTTCTGGTTAGTTTTTAATTTTGTGGTTTGATGGCTCTTTCGTCTGTTCTGTTGGAGATTTTGAGGAAACCAAGTATTTGGGATGTGGTAGGTGAGCTCGCAATGTTTGTGGTTCCTTTGTGGATTGCTGTTGTTGTTGGGGTTGTTGTGGGATGGGCTTGGAAGCCGAAGTGGGCGAATTTAGGTAGAGAAATGTTAGTCTCTAATGAATCTAATAAGGATGCTGGTGTTTCTTCGTCATCATCATCGATTCCCAGCTTGAGCTCTTTGAAATTTCAGTTGCCTAGCTGTTTTTCTTGGATTTCTGATGATGGTTCTCAGAAGGGTTCCTTCTCTGAGCCTTCTAGTCTCAATTATGATTTAAGGTTTGTATTTATAGCATGTTTTAATTGTTTAGGGACTTTAATTTGGTTGGAAATGAAAATTGGATTGGACAAGTCTTGGTTGTTGTTGGTTATAATTTGTCTCATATGAATTGCGCAGTTCATCTTCATCACAGCTTAAAAAGGGAAAATCTAGCGGTCTTGTCAACGATGATGATTTGGAGTATTTGTATAAGCTTGTTGAAGTGAAAGACGGTGGTCCTGCTTGGATTCAGATGATGGACCGGTCCGCCCCAAATATGAGCTATCAAGCTTGGCGGAGAGATCCTGAGGTAGGCTTTCTTTCTGTTGAATTGACTCGAATCGGCGTTGTTTGCGTATTATTGTGCTGAAGTTAATCTAAAGGAGTCCTTTGTGGTTATGAGTGCTTAACAGTTCTAGAATTCTGTGTTCAACCTAATTAGTTCGTTTGTTGTTTATTGAATTTCACTAGACTGGCCCTCCACAATATCGTAGCAGAACCGTTTTTGAGGATGCCACACCTGAAATGGTGAGGGACTTCTTTTGGGATGATGAGTTTCGGTTGAAATGGGAGGACATGCTTGTATCTGCTGAAACTTTGGAGGAGTGCCCAACCACAGGAACAATGAAGGTCCAATGGGTGCGCAAGGTAGGCACATATTGTTTTCATCTCTTTGTGCCGCAACATGGATTGTTTGTGATGGCTGTGTACTAAATTCTGGTTTATTTTTTCTTGCCAAGTTTCCCTTCTTTTGTAGCGACAGAGAATACATCATAGGCCGTCGAATTTGGGAATCGGGTCGAATGTACTACTGTGTTACAAAGGTATGTGAAAGATTTTATGAGCTCATAAACATCTGTACTTTTGGGAGCATTAGTTTTAGCAAATAACTAGTCCAAACTATCATAGCTTTCCTAGTCATTAATTTAGAGAGAAATATTATGGATGACATTGTTACCAAGTGTTTTAATTCTTCAAAAAGCATGGTTTAACTTGATTCTACACTGTTTCAGCATTTTGTGCTCCAACAGACTGCATTTCTTAAAAAATTTCATACTGTTCGTAGTGTTCATTAGTGTATCAGTTGTTTTGTGTGGCTATGGGTGTCATGGATATAGATTTCTTATTATGTTGGTGTATTCTATTTCATATGAGGATCTCAGTTCACGAAATAACATTTATCTTGTTTCTCATATATATTAGGGAGTTCCTTGCAGCACAGTGCCAAGACGCAACAAACCAAGACGTGTTGATTTGTACTACTCAAGCTGGTGCATCCGTGCAGGTAACTAATTAGTGTCTTTGTTTCTGAAGTTAATTTGGCAGTTATATTTGTTAGGAGATTGAAGAGTGTTTGTTTGTTAATGGTTCTGTGTAACTAAGACATACACTTGTTGAATATGAATCAGTTGAATCAAAAAGAGGGGATGGGCAGCTCACTGCAGTCGAAGTTCTCCTCTTCCATTATGAAGACATGGGTATTCCTTGGGAAATTGCCAAGCTTGGTGTCCGTCAGGGGATGTGGGGAGCTGTCAAGAAGATTGAACCTGGATTACGTGCATATCAGAAACACAGAGCATCTGAAAGTCCACTTTCACGTTGTGCTTTCATGGCTCAGATCAACACCAAAGTCAATGCAGACTACCTGAGATCCTTGGAGAGCAGCACTAGTAATGCATCAGATGCTGAAACTGAAAATTCAACGGAGAAACAGGTAGGGAGGAATATACCTAAGCTTCTACTTATTGGTGGGGCAGTTGCTATCGCTTGTACTCTTGACCGAGGCCTCTTGACCAAGGCTGTGATATTTGGAGTAGCTAGAAGATTCGGGAAAATTGGAAGGAGATTGTGATTTAACTTGAAGAATTCTTTTTGTACCATTCCAACGAGAGCGGCCAAAATGAATTGTCATGACCGTTGACGGAGAAGAAATAGTACGGCGGTGAATCACCTCACATACCCTTTTCCGGAAGGGATAGAAGCTTGTATTCATTTTTTCAGTATGTTTAAGCCTTTTTTGCGCAGCTTCAGATTGGCAAAAGAGAAAGATTGTAAAGCTGTAATCATTAATTTACCTATACCATGAAAGAATCTCAAGCTGTGGTAATAACAAGTTCTTGTTCGTTTATACCGTTGATACAGTTATTACACTACATATGTACACTTTGGAGTATTTTTGGCTTGTGCTCTAATTGAAAAGGGAAGCGGAAGTTAAAGAAGTTCTTTTCCTACTAGTTAGGGTTAAAATCTAACGTTTTCCTTCTCTGAACTACGAGTCGGGTTTTAACAGGTGTTTCTCTCTTGTCAAGAGAATGTTGCATCCTGTTTTCTCATGCCAAGAAAATTTTGCGCTCTAAAACTTGAACTTACAGCGTCTAGTCCATTGTCAACATTTTGTCTGGAATTATTCCGTCAAGTTTTGCGCATAGAGGTGTCAAGAATGTCTGCGAATTATGCATTAAAGTAGTGGTGTTCATTTGACGATCGATTATGTACATTTATGTGTTAATGAAGCACCTTTAACAATGGAAGTACTGGAGAAGTTAGGTCTTGAAAGTAATAAATATTCATATTAATTGGGTCCCAAAATTGGAAGTCGAGGTTTGGAAACTTCAAGTTGTGGAATAAAAGTTGTTGAGCTTTGAAATGGACTGTGGATATTTCTGACATTTCACAATTCGTTGGACGGCAGCTTATACTTGCTATGAAATCAAAGATGCCTCTTTATGCCCCGACAATTCATACCCAACTCCTCATCAATACTCGTTTATTTTTTCTTTTTTAAGAACTCTTGTCAAAAATTGGGTATCCATTTGTCAATTAGATTTAAAAATACATTAATTGATTTAAATTATATCTACCAAAAAAAAGATAAATTAGTTGGTCCCAACAAATATTTTTGCTTAATTAATGGATGATTTGTTATCAAACAATTTTGAAATTTGTTTTAGTTAATTCATTTTTATAAGTTTTTATTTAAATTTTTTATCCTAACTAGTAGGCAAACAATGACTTGAAAGTAAGGGTGGACACTGGGCCTTCAGCCCAGTCGATCGGGTTTGGCCTGGCTGAAGGTCTAGCCCATGTCTGCCCATCTAAAAGAGCATGTCGTACTAGGCTGCGGGCTAATTTTTTTTTAAATATTAATATTCTATATTTTTGTAATCAAAATATAATTTAACATATACTTTATTATATAAACTATACTTTAATGAATACTAAATAACTCTTAAATTTATAATTAACATCATTTTTACTAATTTATAATATATAACACATCAAATTAATATATTGTATTATATATATATATATATATTATAAAAAATTATATATATATATTATATATATTCAGGTTGGATCTGACCGGACTGTGGACCATTTCATAAGCTCAGGCTCGATCTTATTTTATTTTTAAAAAATTTGGACAAGTAACAGGCCCAAATAAAATTGGTCCAGCCCGACGCTTTTTTCGGGCCAAGCTAGACCAAAATATCCGGCCCTACTTGTAAGTTAAATTTTGAGTTTAAATCTCCTAAGTAACAATTAAAAAAATAATAATTTTCAAATTACTTAAATATATTTTAATTAATAGATAGGTGTTATATTTTTTAAATAAAACATATATGTCCTTAAAGTTATTTTTAATTAGTAGAATTAACAGAAAAATAAAATAATCTAATCAGCTTTCCTTAAAAATGAAAACACCCGATCCCCATTTGCTCTCTCTCCTCTTTCCCCTTCTCTCTTTATCCATCTCTCTCTCTCTCCCCTGAATCCCAATCCCTTCCAATCCTAAACCATAATCAGAAATTGACCCACCCTTCTCTGTTCTCATTTTTTAATCTTGTTTTGATTCTTCATGCAGATTCATTTTCTATTGGGGTTTTCAACTTTGAAGATTTTCTTGATGGGTGGAGGTTTCATATGGTTGTTTTAACGTGTGGGTCTGCAAGCGGTTTTGATGATGATGGAGGTCAAGCCTATGAGAGGGTTATATGGACGCTTTGTGTTTGTGTGTGAGAGAGTGATAGAAGATGATAGAGGGCTTTGAATTTGGGGGAGATAGTGACAGAGAGGGATTCTAGTGAAAAGATCAATTCAATGGATGAACCCATTAAAACTAACTTGGAAACGGCAATTTTTTGTTGATATTGTTTCGAGATTCAAGATTACAAAGTAACAACAACATGATGTTGGTTGTTTTGATTAAAAATTGAATTGTGATCAGCTATCACGAAAGCCAACTCCAGGAAATTTTTAGAGTATTTCTTAATTTTGGTTTTGGTTGCAGAATTTTGATTTCAATTGATACAAGTTGAAATTTACTTGGAAGATGCTAGCTTTGAAAATTGAGATTTGATTTTGGAGTTTAACGCTGAGGCAGATGATGAATGCTAGAGGAGATAGAACAGGGTGGGTTTGGGAATTTTTGTACCAAGATTCTCCGGCCTTCCTACGACTCCAATTTTTACTTCTCTCAATTTTTCTTACAATTTGATCCGATGCTTTTGTTAATGTTTTTTTGAGAGTTGATGCTGAGAATTTATGTTGAAATTGCTCATTAGATTCTTGGAGTAATTGAAATCGATATGAATTTCTTTTATTGGATTTTGATTTTGATTATGTGGATGGCTTTGAGAGGTTCTGAATTCTAGAGGTCATGCTAAATTTTGTATTTGAGAAATTTGGAGTATTTTTGCTTTGGGTCATGCTAAATTCTGGAACAGTTGTGGGAAATTCCAGAAATGGAGGTACTTAGCAAGTTTGAATCAAAAATTAGGGTTCATATGGCTGATGGTCTTAAAAAAATAGAATAGGTTATTTTATCTTTAAAAATTTATTTAAAGTTGACTATGGAATACGTCAATAATTTGTTAACAGAATACTAACAAATTATTAACAGAAGACTTTAAGTGCAATCTAGTTTTTAACCTCAAGAATGTATATATAACGCCCTAAAAATACGAAAATTGATTTACTAATTAGAATAAACTTGAAGGACTTAGAAGTTATTCTCTTAAAAAAAAAGGTAAGAGAACCTTACATGATTTGTTTGTTCTTGTCTCTCAAACCTCTCACAATTGCTTGAAGAAGTCAGATTTGACCTTACACTTTGGTAAAAACTTAAAATTTTTCCAGCGTACCTAACAATTCAATCAATTAGGGATAAAAATGTCTTTGGATTTTTCATAAAATTTTGGGACAATTGCACAAAAATATAATACAAATTTGTCAAAATACAAAAATAAACAACATTCAAAATCATTTCAAAAATAAAAACATAGAAAAATGTAATTTCACAAATGTCACAATTTGACTACTTTTTGATCACACGTTAGAAAATTGACAAAGCACTAGAAAGTTTGACCAGTCACAAAATGAGAAAAAACTGAGGACTAACAAGCAAATGCATACAAAATTGAGTATAAACTGAGCACTTTGACGACTAGAAAAATGAGTACAAAATGATTGCAATACCAATGCATATAAAACAAGTGTAAAAATAAGCACAAGACAAATAAATTACGAGTATAAATTGAGTACAACACAAAATATTTGAAAAACCCTTTTATTTTTTATATTATTCAGGAAAATTAGGAGTATAAAATGAGTACATCACCAACAAATACTTACAAAAAGAGTACAAAAATGAGTACGAAGCGAAAAGGTTAAAAAATACTTTTAATTTGTTATGTTATTTGGTAAAATTACGATTACAATACGATAACAACACCAACAAATACTTACAAAATATTGTACAAAATAACTACAAGACAAAAAATTTACAAAACAATTTTAATATTTTCTTATTATTCGGTAAAATTAGTAATTTGGTTTAATTTGCTTTCACTCAAATTCAAAGTTTAAATTCTTTTATATAATTGATAAGTTGAAATTAGTAATTGTCATTCAACTTTTTGTAGGTTTTTTAAAGTTGTCTTTTTTTGACTAAATTAATGAAAACAACTAATTTAGGGACTACTCCTATAATTTTACAAAATTTAAAGGACTAGAAGCATGATTTCTCAAAAAAGTCCATGGCCCAGCAACTAGGGTTTTGAAACCCTAGCCATCACTGCCTCTAGGATATCCACCAACACTTTGCCACCCATCGTTGTCTCTCTCTTTTCCTCTTTTCGTCGTGACACACACTCTCTCTCTTTCGCTCCCTCTCTCTCACTCCTTCTCTCCATCATGTGCCTCTCTCGGTCACTCCTTCTCTCTGTCATCGTTTACACAACAAGGAGAAGAAGACTTTATTAAGGAGGAGGAGGACCAAGGATAGAGGAGAGAGAAAGGGTGAGAGAGTGATGTGATAGATATAGAGAGATCAGAGAAAGAGAACCTAGAGAGAAGAGTGAGGCGAGAAAGAGATTCAAAAAGAGACAAAGGAGTTAGAGAGAAGAGTGGGGGAGAGAGAGAGGAGAGAGAAACTGATAGTTAAAATGAGGCCTATATAGTACGTCCATTTTACTCATTTTGTTCCATTTATGAAATTTTAATTCTGATTATTGCATAATAGATATTAAAGAGGTTGTTGTTATATTACTGAAATTTAAATATGTTTTTAAAAAAATATGTTGTATAATTTCTCTAAAATTTTCGAGGGATACAATTTTATAAAAAATTGTGGCAAAAGTTTTGCCTCAATTTTTTTATTGGATGACTATATGCAACTAAGATAATAATCACTCGTTAAACACGTGTAACTTGCTTTTTCGTTATTCCTTACTTCTTCTGTAGCCATGACTCATGTAATGTCTTTCATTTTTTCGACTAAATTTCTAGTAATTTTTTGTAAATAAATTTTATTTTAATTTTATAGTCAAAAAAATATATTTTCATTATTTTATAACTTTTTATATGATTAAAATTGTTGCTTCTTTTTTTAAATTTTTTTATTAATGTAATACTTTGTTTATTTTTTATTAATTATTTCGATGATTTTTCTGTTTAAATTTCAAATTTTATTTTTATTGTTTGAAGAATTTTGAGTTTTATATGTTATTTGGGTAACTAATGAAGTTTTGAAATGATTAAAGTTTTTGATTTAAGTGGAAATTGATTGAATTTGGAAGGGAAAATCGGAGGAAAAGAGAAGGGGACCACAGTGCGTTTGTGTGTGTGGTCCAGACTACATGTCGTTTGGTGCCGTTGTCATCTTTGTGTGTGCTGAGGCGACTTGCAGTGAAACGACATCGTTTAATTTGGATTCTTCTTTCCTAAAACCATGTCGGCCTTTCTTTTAAACCGAACCCAACATCATCTTTTTCCTCGTTCTTCTTTTTTTTTTGGCTCTTAAAACCCTCAAAACTGATTTCTTCCATTTCTTCGCCTCTCACTCACTTCATTCCTCTTCTTTTCATCAATCAAGGTAAAGACTTGAATCCATGATGATTGTTTTCTCTTATTTCTTGTTTATTTCGATTTGGGTTTATTGATTTTAAATGGGTCTCGGTTTGAGTTTAACTTCGGTTTTGAAGCATTTTTGGATTGTTTTTTAGCTCTTTTATGTTTGATTTTCATGAATTGGAGCTAGGGAAACATGAATATAACTTGAGAATGGTGATTTGATGATTGGTTTGAAATGGATAATTTTGATCCAAATTTTGCGAGGACAAACTGGACGGTTTTAGGTGGAATTTGACAAAACCGAGGGTGGATTTGAACTCGTGGGATGATTTTGAGTGGATTAGAAGGATTGAAAACATTGGATTCTGCTCTGTTCGAAATTTGAGATATTTTTTAATATAGATTTTCTGTCGCAAGGACCAAAGCATAATTTTTCCATTAACTCTGAATAAATTAAGGACTGAACTTGATATTTTATGTACGGGTCAAACTTGTAATTTTGAATAATGTGTTTTCATATTTGTAATTTTTAAGGAATTAAGGGTAACTTAGTAATTTCAAGAAAAGCGGAGACTTGATTTGTAAATTTGAATTAATTGGCGTACTAATTTGTAAATACTAAAAGTTTAGTGTAATTTATGATTTTTCGAGGTTTTGAGAATTAAACTATGATTTTATGAGATGTTAGATTCTAGAGAAAATATTAGATATTTGATTGAAATAAATTTTTTAGCGACATTGAGGATTTGGTCTGCATTTGCATTTTATATATTTTCAGTAAATGTACAATATCGTATATCAATCTGTGTCTGATTTTGTTATAATTTGTTTGTTTGTTTTCAGTTCCATTGTCTGCCTTTAGTTTCGTTCAATTTCTGAGATACTCAGTCATCCACTGGCGGTCCGTGATTTTGGATTATTGGCACGACGCCCAAGTGAGTGCGATGACAACTCTAAACACATAAGTTGTATCTTCTAAATTTATATGTTTTTGTTGTGTTCGACCTATTTCTATAATCTGAATAATTAAAAGATTGACTAATCTAAGAATCTGACTTACGTGTTAATGAATATTCCGTACTCTATTTATGAATTATGTTATATATATGTATATTTTGTAAATTAAAATATGTTTCGTAGGCTTGTTTACTCTGAATATTAGTATATTTATAAATATTTTGGTAACAGATAATCTATTATATAATGTATATAAATTTTGATATTAATTATTTTATTTTATTTTATAGTTTTATAAATCTGAAATTTTTGAATATTAATTATTATTATAGTTAGTAACAAAATATTCTGAATAGTAATTTGTATTATAATATACTCTATACTAGATTTGGTTAATATTTGTTTGCCTTTGTATGTATTTATATATGTATATAACTTCATTTATTAAGTAGTCTCTGGGTATATATATATATATAATTTTTGATATATCGGTTATATTTTTAATAAGCATCTGGTTCGAATGCATCTATTTGTATATTTAAATATACCTACACTCTGTTGACTATTATGTTTGTTTATATGTCTGAATTCTGAGAATAATTATTTAAATTATTTAATCATTCTGACTCTGACTCGGGACACTTAGCTATGAGGTAGCGTAACATTTGGCATATTAATGCTCTGTCAATGCCCTAGTTATCATAGTAATATGGTGACCCATGTGTATAACGCAATACACGTGACTCTGTTTGTTCTCTGGTGGCATCAGTCCACACGTCTGCTTTTGATTCTGTCTGCATCTGGTCCCAAGCTTTGAACTATTAAAATAATTGTCAGTTATATTTTTTAATACGTAAATAATTATGTCTGATGTTTGTATTAGTATGTCTGGTCTCTGCACTAATGAGTCTGTATTGTTGATCATACCCCTATAATGTATTTTTGCTGCGATATGACGGAGTATATTCTGCTAGAGCACAGGACTGCAATGCTCGCGGATATACTTTTATGATTAGTTTCTGTTTGTTTCAGCTTTGAGAGCCTTATGGCATTGGATATTATTTGGGGTCCCTAAGGCTATCAGTTGTTGGCCCTTTTAAGTTGGGTACTATTTAGGCTCTTAAAGTTGTTAGTCTGTCTGCAATCTCGTTTGGTACAGTTTCAGTATATTATGGGCGTAAGATCAATGATAACATAATAAACTTTTGGACTTTGTATATATAGTAATTATATAATTACTTGTTGTCTATAATATGATGAGTATAATATTTATCTGATAAATATCTAAATCTCTATATAAAATCAGCTTAATAAATAATATGTCTATCTGTCTGATCTATGTATACATAGTCAATTATTATATGTATATTGTTTGTTGTGGTGTATAAATATATGTATGTATGAATATCTGTTATAAGACTCATCTGATAATTTTTATGCTTGATTGCATGTTGTTTGCGAAATGTTTTCGAAATGAATTTCTGAAATCCTACCTACATATACGAGTGTATACTATTATTATTTGATTATATACGTGCATGTGGTACATTTTGAAAATGTTTTGAAAACGATTTTTGTGAGACCTGTATCAAGCGATCTAGAGTGTCGTGCCTCTCTGAGTTTTCTCACCCCCTCCCTTTAACATTTTCAGGTTATCTCAGCTTTTATGCTCAGTAAGGATTCCTGCTCAGTAGTGTGTACCCTTCTATTTGAGACCCGTACGTTAGTCTGTAGATGCTTCACACTGGGTTTCTGTGGGATATGATTGTATTTGTCTAGTCACAAATGTTCTGTATATATTTTGGTTTATATATATGATTTTATGCTTAGTATAATTCTGAAATTTGTGAATGTTATAATTTGTAATTGGGTACATGAAATGGTTAGAATTTCTATTCTTAAGAGGCTTGTGCGAGATGGGTTGGGCTTTCGGTTTGGTTCGCCTCGTATGTCGGTCATGGTCCAATTCTGGGTCATGACAAGCATGATAGATGGTACTAGCATACTATGATAATCCCAACAATAAGGAAGTAGGGGCATCATGTACACCAAAACACATACAAACTAGACAAAAGAAACAAACACAAGCAAGGCACACAAACAAATGTCCCTAATGAATATACATAATCGAAGAAACACATAGGTAAGCCAAAACCCAGAGTCAAACCAATTGCAAACAGAGCAAGATCGAATGTTGCACTAAGCAACGCAAAAGGTAGGACCGATAGTGAAAACAAATTTAGAAATGGAAAAGACACTTGCATAAGCTCACTACATTCTCATTTACCCTTATGTCACTATGTTAGAAGAATAAGGCTTACAAAACAAATTTCGAACCGGAGCTCACCCTCCCTCTTAGGAGATTTTTGATGTAATTCTTAGCCTTGCAAAGATGTCTGATTAACAATCCTCACCTCTAACATTTTCCCATAGCCTTAGTTGAACCTCCTCCAACCCTATACTAACTGATGTAGGGAAGATAAGGCTACTGATTTAGCAAGGTTTTAGAACCCCATTATTGTAGGAATGGCTAAAGACACTATTTTGGTATGCCAAGCGAATGATATAGGCCTTGGTTACTATACGAGAGAGATTGTGTCCGGGACACAATCTCTTTCATATCATAACCAAGGTCAAAGATACATAAACCCATAATCCTTAGGAAACCATCAAAGGAAAAGAAGAACTAGATAAGAGAAAAACCTCACTCCAAGAAATACTTGAATTACTTTAAAATTGATGATTTTATTTGCCTTTGGATAGCCATATATAATGCTCAAAAGAGCTTTAGGAAACTTGTACATTTAAAACTAAGTTAATAATATTAAACTTTACTCTCATAACCTAAACTACTTTAACAACTCATAACTTAAGTTATAATAACTTAATTACAATAAGTAGCTTTGTTTACTTTTGTTTTGGTAAATCTCTTCATTAATACTTCTCAAATGCGACTACATCATTGCCTCTGGATGGAAAAGACTTGTGGTGGATTCACAATCTTTTTCCACTTGATCTTTATAGTATGGAGAAAGACCAACAACATTGAATGTTGCAGACACACTATATTTTCTTGGCAATTCAATCTTGTATGTATTATAATTGATTTGTTCCAACACTTGAAAAGGAACATCAACTCGAGGTGAAAACTTGACATGGTGTCTAGTTAAGAATCTTTCTTTCCTCAAGTGAATCCAAATTAAATCTCCAAAATTAAATTTTGCATGCTTCTTATTTTTTTTTCGGCTTGCTTTTCCATATCTTACAGTCTGCTTAAAGATATTCTCTTGAACCTCTTCATGTACCTTTTTAATCTCCCTAGAGCGATCTTCATAGCATCAGAAATTAATTTATGCTTAGTTGATTGAAGTGCAAGATCTATAGGACTTGAAGGACATTTTCCATACACAACTTCAAAAAGCGCACCGTCTTGTAGCTTGGCTAATAGAATAGTTATTAGCGAATTTGGCTTGGGCTTAAACTAAATCCCATTAACGAACATGCTTTTCAAAAAAGCAGCATAAGAGATTTCCCAAACTTCTACTTACCACTTTAGTTTTTCCATCAGTTTGGGGATGACTAGCTGAACTAAATTGTAAGTGAGTCCTCATTTCCTTACAAATTGCTCTCTAGAAATGACTAACAAACTGTACATCTCGAGTAGAAGTGATAGTCTTTGGAATACCACAAAGGTGAATAATATCTCTAAAATATAGGTCAACGATATAAGAAGCATTATTTGTCTTGTGGAAAGGTACAAAATGAGCCATTTTTAAGAATCTATCAATAATGGTCATGACAGAGTCTTTGTGTTTCTGAGTTCTTAGTAAACCTAGAATAAAATCCATACTAACATCCTCCCAAAAAACTTGTAGCACTAGAAGTGGCATGGACATTTGGCTTGTAAGTTTGTCAATGTGGTAAGTCTTGCATCTTTTTAATGTGATGGACAATATCTTGCCCAAGTTTGGGCCAATAGAAAATTTCCTTAACAAGAGCTAAAGTGTTGTCTCCCCTAATGTCTTGCCAAACCTCCATTATGAGTTTCCCAAATAACAACTTATCACAAAGAGCATTGTGGAATGCACAAGTGATTTCCTTTGAGTAAAAGTCCATATTGCCAAAGAAATTGACGATAAAGACCTTTGGAACTTAGCATCCACAGGTATAAAAAATCAAGATCCTTCTCATACAATTCTTTCAACACCTTAAAACCAACAACTTCTAACTTCAAGGAAGAAATTAATTGTCACGACCCATTCCCGGGACCGCGACCGGCGTACGAAATGAACCGTCTATGGGAGCCCGGCTCATCCCGCACAAGCCTCAAAGTACAAATCTTATACCCAAACCTCATATTTAAATAAATATGAATAACAAATAAAATATAATCTTTGTTTATTAAAGACAAAACATACATAATATTAAGTGCGGAAATTAATTTCAAATTTAAAACATTTGAAATATCAAAAACCTAAACACGACCCATAGTAATCCGGTGTGTGGAGCATCTAACAAATCAGACAAATGGGCCCGGTCAAAAGGGCATTGACCGCAACATCAAATCCCTCACTGAGCATCAAAGTCAACGAACATAACTCCTCATAGTCACCTGCAAGATAGATAATAACAGGAGACAAACAAACAAAGAAAAAGGGTCAAACCCTGTGAGTGAGGGACAACACTCCAGATTGTTTCATACGTGCCTCACAAAGACCGGTTTGAAAACCATTTGAAAACTAACACATGCGGTATACGACAGGTATACATACGTATACACTATATACATAATATGGTTTTCTACGAAAACCATTTCGAAAACGTTTGCAACCAAAGCAAACAGCATGCACGAAATCTTTCTGGAACTAAACCAGAAAACTTTCCAAATCTTATTAAAACCTTCATGCTTTAAAAAAAACCAAAGCAAAATCTTTCGAAAACCTTTTCCTCTTATCGAAGCTTTAAAATAAAACCTTTCTAGGTTTTACTAAATATTTCCGAAATCCAAAACCATTTTATCGAAAATTCTTATCAAATCCAAAACTTAGCCACGTAGGCCTTATTTCCAGAATATTTTCAAAATAGGTAAAAACTCAAATGTTTCAACCAAACATCTTAAAATACTTCAAAGCTTCTGAAAATCCTTTTCTTCTTATCAAAACCTCATATTCAAAAACATTGCCTTATAGGTATCATAATACTAATAGTATTATTTTCCAAAATCATATCTTATCGGTGTGGGATTTGCCTATACTCAACTTGAAGATGTGGAATCCT
>CAODLS010304332.1:0-13767 GCA_948243855.1 Flueggea neowawraea
GTAAAGGTTGTAGAGATTTTCTTTCTACAATCGAAGTTGTAGAACTCAATTATTTTATTTGTTGAGATCGACTAGTAAATGAGATTATGGAATATTTTGACTTGCTAGGCTCCATGTTCGAAGAAGAGCACACTTTAAAAATAAAACATACAGAGAAAAAGAAAAAAAGTATCAAAATTATCAATGAGGTAGAATAAAATTAGATGTGGACCATAAAAACAATGGAAGCAAAAGACATCATGGAGAAAAAATAAAAGAAGACAAAAGAGAAACCAATGGAAATAAGGTCAAATAAAAGATTAAAAAGAAACAAAGTAAATCACTTAAACTTAGATTTTAATGCTAAATTTTAATAATAGTGTTAATTTTCAGTAAGTTTATAATTTATTAATACTGTAGTTGTTTTTAATATTAAGGGGTTGATGACTCAGTCATGAGAAAAAGGGGGTTGAGGACTTGATCTCTTATGGCAGCCAATATATATAAAAAATTAATATTCGACCTTTAATACTCAATTTTAATGTTTTCAATTTTTAATATTATCATTATTATTAACAATTTTAACAATATTAATTCATTGTGCAATGTGCTTGATGAATTAGTTAGGCTTTATTTGATATAACGTCAAAAATTCGTGTTTTTTCTCTCATTTTTTGCATCGTTTTCTCTTTCTCGACCAAACTCTATGTCCTCTTTTTTCCCCCTCTCTCCACTCCCTCCGTTCCTCTTCCCTATCTCTCTCAAAAACCCTAGCTCTCTCGTTTGCCGTCCTCCCATCCTCATCCTCCGCTTCTCTCTCTCTCTCTCTCCACCCGTCGCTCCCTTGTCGCCTCTCTTCTCTGTGTTTCGATCTCGGCGTTGCTTGACTTTGATTTTCGCGCCCTCACTTTGGATCTCTACCATGCTCACCTGGATCTCCCCGTTGTGCTTCTCTCTCCGCGTCACTCTCTTCGTCTCTATCTCACCTCCTCCGGTCTACTCCGCGTCGCGCTTCTTGGTTTGCGATTGATGTGGATATATTACTTATAAAATTTGTTGAATCAAAATTTTTATAATTTTTTTTTTAGATTTGAACACCTTTGGAAAATTTTGGAGACCTTCTGAATTAAACCAAATTTCTTATAAAAAAAATTGTAAACTCCCGATTGAAGACCTTTGGAGACCTCTTTTGAAGATTTTTTGAAACTTTCTGAAAAATTATATAATTTTTTTACTGAAATGAATTTTTTTCCTAAAAAAATGAAATTTTCTGTAAAATACCGCTATTTTTCGAGAATATGACTTTTTTCAAATTAGTTTTTCTTTTGTGGCATTTTTCAAAATTGGTATTTTTAAAAAAATATTTTTCAAAATCAGTATTTATTTTGATATAAAAGTGTGATTTTCCCAATCAAATTGCAACTTCCACAGAGAGAGCGAGAGAGATGTGATACACGTGATAATTGATCTATAAAGTTAAGAAACCAAAAACGATCTGCCGCGGAGCAAATATAGGTGATTATTCATGGGTGGAAATTATACCCCATATACACTTACTGATTCTATTTATATAAATAAACAGACTTTTAACTCCTTTCATAAAAAGACATTCTAACTAAATTATTCACAATTTTAAAAACTCTGTATCTTCCCATATCATAACCGTATCTTTTCATAGGTAGAGGAGTTACATCCATATAATCTCACCTCCTAATCCTCTCACTCCCCTTCAAACCCTCAACTGCCAACATAAAATCTTTATCTTTCTCCTCTCTCCTTCTCATCCTCTTCTCTCTCCGGTCTCTCTGCTCTATCCTCCATTGTCTCTGGTTCTTCTCCTTCCTTTTCTATTTTCTCCTTCTCTTCCCTCGGCTCTCTCAAACAAAGACAGACTTAAGTTGAAGTTTGTACTGGCATGGAGAAAGCAGTCGCAACACTTGACAGACGTACCATGTGCATGTCATGGAACTGCAATGGCAAGAGAATAGCCGCCGACTCCGTTGACGGCTCCCTCGCTATCTTCGGCTGTCCCGACCTAGCTTCTTCCACCTTCTCTCTATCTTCGCCACTGCTTTGCTATCTTCCTCTGTGAATTTTATTTTAATTTAATTGTCTCCTAATAATGACATGACGTGGGGTGCATCAGGTTAGCAATCCTGGCATTGTTTAGGTCGTGTGGGTGCCTCCATAATACGACGGCATGTTGGCATGCGTTTGCGAAGACAGAGCTCTAATGTTGTTTAATCGTAATTTAATCGGTAATTCTTTGATGTTGGCAACAATATTTTTATGAAATTAGCGTTGTCTTTACGGTCTAATGTTGTTTGCGTTGGTGTGGAGGCTGTTGAGTGGAAGCATTGCAACAATTTTGGGGGCAAGGAATAATTAGTAAAATTTATTAATGTTTGATCACCTTATTATTGTTGTTATAATTTTTTTATATCTTCTCTATATCTATTCGATAATATCATAGTGACAAATATTTTTTTTGCTTTTTTTCTCATTGTCATTGCAAATTTCAGTATCATCGCTATATTGATTGAATAACAACATAGCAATAACAATATTTTATTATTATTATTATTATTACTTGTTGTATCGGTATATTTGTTATATTCTACAAATCATAACATAAGAATAACTACAACAATTCATTATTATATTTTGGTAACATTTTTATTGATGTTGTAGATTTTATCAATACTCTTGATATAGCATGGGTAATAAAACTCATTTAATATATTTAAAATCATAGCAGAAACGTTACAGTCATTTATGAAAACTGTTACAGATGTTAATTTTTCCTTCATCAATTCACCACCTATAAATAGATGTTGAAGACAACCACTTGAGGTATGCTCTATTCTCTACTCCAACTGATATTGTGCCAAAATCGCTACTGACTTGAGCGTTAGAGACTCTCTCGGGGAGCATCCTGACCTCTTCATGTTTGGTGTTTACAGGTATTGAGGTGAAGTTCATGCTTCCCAAATGTTTGAGTTCTTTTAATTATTGTTGTTCATTTTCTGAGGCAACAACAATTGTCGTCATTTATGGGAACTGAAAAAAAAAGCCTTATTCGTCGACATTTGAGAAGATGTCCACTTACAACACCTACTCATTCATCATGGTGCAAACGCCTCCAAACCAAGCTGGACATCCCAAGGAGGATGCAAGGAGAGTTGCAACTGGAGCGGGAGCCTCAAGAACTGCCATCCCTACTATTCCACTCGATGACTATGAAGCGCTCAGAAAGCAGAACGAGGAAAACCAGAAAGCCTTGGGCAATATGGCAACCTTGCTTCAATAGTTCCTTCCTCAGGCGCAAATTCCATCTACGTTGCGTGCTTGCGTCCAAAGTGCCCATAATGGAGGAGTACTAGAAAGACATGACGCTCTGCAGCGAAGTCATCGTCAAGCTAATCAAGTTGTTGGGCAACCAAATCCTCTACCTTACCAAGAGCCCTTCAACGCTCACATCCCTGAAGCTCAGGCCAAGCTTAGGAAAGACAAATATCCTGAAGAGGTGGAGAGTACCTGCAAGGGAAGACCTAGGGTTCCTATGAAGAAGGCTGAAGTGGATCCCTAGTCCTCAATGAATGTTCGAGAGAAGGTGGACATGAGGAAGATGATTGAGGATGTTCTCGAGCAAAAGAAGCTGGTTCTCGAGGAGGACATGGAGCAAAAGAAGCTAGCAACAGAGAGCCAGGGTCCCATTCACCAAGGAGGTCATGGGAAAACCATTTTCCTCGAAGTTTAAGATCCCTCAACTGCCAATTTTTTCGGGAAAGGAAGCCCCGCACAACCACGTCCAGAACTACGAGACCATTATGATGCTTCACAGATGGAAGGATGCCATCATGTGCCATACGTTCCCAATAACGTTTAAGGACCATGCACACTCTTGGTTCAATGGGTAGAAAAAGGCGTCACTCTCCTGCTTTGAGCAGCTCATGAAGGGATTCGTCAACGCCTTTATCATCAATAGCAAGAGGAAAAAGGATTTTATGTACTTACTGAGCATTCGACAGAATGAGAACGAGAATATGCGACAATATATGGACAGGTTCAAAAATTCTACTCTCGAAGTTCATGACTTTTAACCCGGAGTGGCAGTGGCCGCGATGTTGTAAGGAATGCGATCGATCCAATTCCAAGAATCTTTATCGTTAGACCAACTGAGGACTTTGGCAGATCTCTTCGTTTGAGCCAATAAGTATATCTTGCAGGCTAAGGTCATGAAGATAGTAGGGAGCAAAGAGCATAAGGAGAACAAGCAGAAGAAAAGAAAAGCACAAGAGGAGCCGAACGAGAAAAAAGAGAAGTCACAAGCCTCAAGAAGACATCATGGTCCATACTTTGAAAAATACACTACGCTTAACGAGTCCGAGTCAACCATCTTGGCAGTGATATGAGGCTCAGGTCTTATCACTTTTCCGCCAAAGACTGGCCAAGCTTTGGGAAGAAATATGGACGCATATTGCAAATACTATGGTGCGAGTGGACACTCCACGAAAAATTTCCAGGATCAAAAGAGTAAAGTCGAGCACTTGGTTCGAGGTGGGCACTTAGACCAATTTGTTGATGCTAAAGCATCGAAAGGGAGCCAAACATAAGGAATGGCGATTGAAGAGGATGCTAAAGATAAGACCAACTAAGCATGCCGCTACTTGAAATATTGATTTTTGAGTATATTTCTGATGGTGTTTAGAAGTTATATCCTTTAAGTTTTGTTATATTTCTCTGGTGTAACTTGTTATTCTGAATAAATAACATGTCTTATTTTCTGCGTAAATGACCTCTTTTGTGAGTAAAGAACAAGTTAAGGCAAGCCAAGTGCATAGTTGCGCACAACGAAAAGAGTTTGCAAGAAATCAGGCTCATGTAATCAAAAGTGTTTAAGCATGGGGTGAGTCTGAGCATGGGATCCCCATTGTCAATGCACAACGAACTGTCTTGAAACTACTAAAATGTAGGCGCGAGTAGAAAAGTTTGCAAGAAATCAGGCTCTCACGTGACAAGTATGTGAGTAGAAAAGCTTGCGAGAAATCGGGCTCTCATGTGACAAATAGATGAGTAGAAAGCTTGCAGGAAACCAGACTCTCACCACACTATGAAAAGATAGATTGTGATGTGACAATGAAACATGAAGCTTGCGGGAAACTAGGGCGCTCATTGTACAACACACACAGTGAAAAATTGAACATCACATATAGTCATTAAGCCTGCGGAAAATTGGGATTTGACTAAAGATAAAACGCTAAGACGAGTGGCAAGTGAAACCCCAAATGGTATTGTCATGAACACCAACGACATTTTATTCATTAAGATTTGTGGCAAGTGAAACTCCGAGTGGTATTGTTATGAACGCATAACAACTTATTGGTTAAAGACATGTGGCAAGTGAAACCCCAAGTGGTATTTTCATGAATGCACATAGCAGTTTATTCACTGAGGCCGGTGACAAGTGAAACCCCTGGTGGTATTGTTCTAAGCTCGTGCGACAATTTGTCTACTTCATCCTCAACAAGCGAATTAACTCCTACTACTACTAAGACTCAACCAAAATCACTTGCCGGAAAAAGCCATTTGACCAAGTGATTGGGGAACAATGATGCATACAACTTGTGCAGGAAATAAAACACATGAACAAACACATGAATGTAGCATGCAAATTGAGGGCACTAAAGATAACATGCAAATGAAAGAAAGTCCAGAATGTGTTGTCTTGATGTCCTAGAGGAAAGTCTACAGAATTCACGAAGTGGGGTCGAGAGGATGAACTTTACAAAGTGGAGTTGAGACGATGAACTCCAAGAGGACATGGCGAGCTCCATGAGGTGAAGTTGAGATGCTGAGCTTCACAAAGAGATGAACTTTATGAGGAGATGGCAAACTCCGTGAGGTGGGGTCGAGATGTTGAACCTTCCGAGGAGATGAACTCCAGTAGGAGATGGTAAACTCCATGAGGTGGGGTCGAGATGTTGAACCTTCCGAGGAGATGAACTCCACTAGGAGATGGTAAACTCCGTGAGGTGGGATCGAGAAGTTGAACCTCCTATGGAGGTGAACTCCATGAAGAGCTGGTGAACTCCACGAGGAGGGATCAAGATGTTGACCTCCCGAGGAGGTGAAATCCATGAGGTGTGGTCGAAATGATGAGATGTTGAACCTCTCGAGTAGGTGAACTCCACGAGGAGATGGCGAGCTCCGCGAGTTAGGGTTGAGATGTTGAGCCTCACGAGGAGGTGAACTTCACGAGGGCATGGCAAGCCCGCGAGTTGGGGTCGAGATGTTGAACCTCATTAAGAGGTGTACTCCACGAGAGGATGACAAACTTCACGGGGTTGTGTGGAGATGTTGAATTCTGCGAGAGGGAGTGTAGATGATGAGCACCCACTAGTGGTGAGGATGATGAATAATGTGCTTCATAAACACCCATTAGTGGTGGGGATGGGGAATAATTTGCTTCTTTAACACCCACTAGTGGTGGGGGTGATGGCTAATATGATGAAGATGGTGAACTTCGTGAAGTAGAGTAGAGATTATGAACTTCGCTGAGGAGGAAATGAACTTTGTTGAGGCTGAACTCCGCTGAGGAAGAGGTGAACTCTGCTGAGAAGGAGTTGAACTCCATTGAGTAGGAGCTGAACTCCGTGAGGTTGTGAACTTTGCGAGTTGATGAACAAGTTGGTGAAGCTCCGTGAGTCGGTGTGAACTCGGTAAGTTGATGAACAAATTGGTGAAGCTCTGAGAGTTGTTGTGAACTCGGCTAGTTGATGAACAAGTTAGTGAAGCTCCGAGAGTTGGTGTGAATTCTAATTTCATGAACACTGTGAGGCAAGTTGGTGAACTACACGAATTTGTGAACTCCATGAGTTGGATGAGGATATGTTGTTAGGGATGAAAAAATTCTAAGAGTTAATAATAATATTCTAAGAGTCCTGCCAAAAAAAGAAGAAAAAGGAGAAAAAAATTATTGTTAATAATAAAAAAAGGTTAGCAAATATTTGAGCTCAAAAAAAAGAAAAAGTTAAAACGACATCAAAATAGGCATGAGAAACAAGTCATGCAAGCCAAACGAACTGTAGTATGCTCAACATTCCAAGCAGGTGGTCACACGAACGAACGCACGGTATTCTAATGGAAGAACAAAACAGCACGTCGCACGGATCTCTGGCGCAAGTCACACGAATGACATCAGGCGGCTAGGCTTGACGTCGAGTCGTTTCAGCAAGGAGCCAAACAACTTGTCGCTGGAGTTCACAAACTGTTGCTTTTGCGTCGGATTGGCAAGTAGTTTGTCGTTCGGTATGTTCTGCAAGCGACGCGTCGTTGGAACATTTTACACTTGGTCGCTCGAAAGGGACAGCAACATACAGCATGTCGTTTCGGTCCATCGACTTAGAGGAACGATGCGTTTTAGTGTTCCAAAAGCAAGGTCTGGTGCCATTCTGGAAGACGACGTGTGTCGGCTCTCTCAACAGCTACACCGCTAGCATCACCAGACCCGCCGCCGTTCATGACTCAGCTATCCCCGCCGCTACCGAAACAAGCACTGCCGTCACCACCATGACTCATCGAAAACTGCCGCTGCTTAGTATCAAAAAGTCACAAAGCACAAAAAGAAAGCAAAAACTCAGCAAAGAAACAACACAAAGACAAAACAAAAGAAAAAGAGAAGAAAAGAAAGAGGGAGGGGAAGGAAAATATCAAACCCAAAACTTGAGGCATGAACCTAGACTTGGACTGAAACCGGCGGCAAAGGAGAATGGCAAAAGCACTATATATTATGCCAGGGTTTCAAGAAATAATAAATGGGAAGGTGAGCTTTATTTAGGAAGTTTGGAATTAGCTTGGTAAAATCACAGGATTTTTCAAAAAATTTGAAGCCAAGAATCAATAATAGGGCGTGAATCAAGGATCAGATTTGGTGAAAAACAAAAAAGGAAGGAAGCCTAAAGTGGTGACTAAAACAAGAAAACAAAGAGGAAGACTGCATATTTTGGAAAAAAAGATGGAAAAACTAAAAACAGGCCAGGGAATAAATCTGATCACACGAGCAAATAAATTGAGCAGGCCTTGACTATGGAAAAGCCCAATGATCAAAGGAAAAAAAATGCGTGGCAGTTGGAATTTGAATACAAGGAAAATTTGTGAATTACTCATTAAGCATCATTAGAATTTCGGAGAAGCACCTATTTGCGACCAAATCAACTCGCAATGAGAAGGAAACACGTTAAAATTTTTTACTCTTATTCTGAAAAGTCCGAAAAAAAGAGTGAGGAGCAATTGATATAGTATGGACAATAAAACTCATTTAATATATTTAAAATCATAACAAAAACGTTAAAGTCATTAATGGAACGCTAAGTTTTCATTCATCAATTCACCACCTATAAATAGATATTAAAGACAACCACTTGAGGTATACTCTATTCTCTAGTACAACGGATACTCTGTCAAAATCACTACTGATTTGAGCTTCGGAGACTCTCTCAAGGAGCATCTCAACCTCTTTTTGTTTAGTGTTTAAATGTTTCAAGGTAGCGTTCATACTTCCCCAATGTTCGAGTTCTTCGAATTATTGTTGTTCATTTTCTAAGGCAACAACTCTTGTAATATCTTCTAATTAATGTGAAACTCATTATGTCATGTGAATAATAATGTGTTAACGAATGGAACATTTAATATGTGAATATTATTATAATATCCGATGTGTGCATGTGATATTAATGCATGTTAATATTCAATTTACAATAATTTAATAATAACTGAGTTATCTCAATAACCAACCAACATTACTCTTGTTTTTTATTGATATATATATATATATATATATATAGAAAGACAGTATTTCTTAAAGTATATTGAGTGAATATATTGTCAATAAAACGAATATGAATGTGTATAAAATATTGAGAGAAAAAAATTAATAAAAAAATATAAATGGCTTAATGTAAATATCATTACAATATTAGCAGTACACTAAGCATACACACAAAAATAATATATTTTATAATAAATTAATCCCATATATATATAACCCAAATGCAAAGAAAAACTTAGAAGCCATTAATCTAAATTCCGAATATTAAGCATTTATGGCTCAAAAAAATGACAGTTATGAAATTACAGAAGGAATGGGAGCAAAAAACAATAGATGAGGCGGAAAAAAGGGATTAAAAATTACTCCTATTTTTTCTCCTTATAAATAAGGGGATGTTTGGTTCAACAATTTTGGGTTAGAATCAGAATGAGAATGAAAATTGGACTCTGATTCCAGTGGTTGAGTTGAGAATCAAATTCGCTCTTAACCCTGTAATCTTATTAAGAGAGGACCCTGTTAATGAGATATCCATTACTCAGTAATCAGTTGTCGCTCTCCCTCAACGCCTCCTGTCATTACCAACCTTTTTTCACGTCTCTGCCCCGCCACCAATACTTCTCTTCCGCCGTCCTCCTCACCAATCCACACCATCGTTGAGACACCATCATCGTCACTGCCCTGTGGTGAGGGCTTGCTCTACAGCAACAAATCCCAGGAAATTGTGGTGAGTGGTCTTATATCATGCCTTTAGATAACTGTAGGCTTTTTTTTTCGAATGGATTGTTAAAGTCTGCAACGTTTTTTTCAGCATGTGGACTTGCATAATAATTTCGTGTTTCTCATCTTCCTCTGGTGATTGCATTGACAATTTAGTTGATTCACTAACACCTATAATGCTTGAATACATAGAAATTAGCATTGCAATTTTGTTTTTCTACTTTTGCCTTAATAAGGTCCGTCTTTCTTCACACATGGAATTTCAAGTTCTGGGTCAGGAGATTTTATTGGCATAAAGCTACCTCAATTGGTACGTCGAGTTCTCATGTGTAATAGATTCAAGAACTATAAATTGATTTGTTTCTGTACTCGACAATTGTAGGGATTTTGGGGTTACAGATCAACTAAAAATTGATTTGATGTTTCCTTGCACAAGTAATTTACTTCTTTGAAATAACCACGGACAATAGAACATGATGTATATGGAATGCTCGAAATAACAAATGCTGTAGAAAGTAAGGTGTGAATGTAATTTTGATATTCAGACCATGAATGCCCAATTGTGATGCTTGATGAAGTCATACGATGATTTTTTTTAAGATCCAATATTGTTCTCTGTTTAGGTAAAGCATTTCAAATTTCATGTACAGGAAAAATAAATCAACGATTATTTTAGATAACAAACAGTTAGGTAATAGAGACTACCTATATATAAAGAAAAGATAGAATAGAGTTATCAAATGCTTGGTTTCATTCCTCTGTTTTTTATTTTTCGTGTTTTTCTGTTCCTCAGTGTTGTGATAGGATGGAAAGTAGCCAAATTCTTAGAGGAAAGGGTAAAAATAAAAGAAATCATTGTATTTTATATGAATATTTTTCTTCTTTTATCTCTTAATGAAATAGTTTTAAAGGTTGTCCTTATGTATAATTTGTTTCAAAAAATGTCCTAGTAGTGTAAAATTCCCCATTGATGGTGCACCGTGTAATTTCCCCTAGTATTTAACTAAGTAACGTTATCAAGTTATATCATTTTAGTCAAGCGGTTTTTACATTTGTAAAAAGTAGTCTTATATAATATTATTTATTGAAAGAACTTTTTTTTTCACAGATAAAGTGGTTTGGTTGAGCTGATAAGACTTTACTTTTATATCTTGAAAGTGTGAGTTCGAGTCTACCAAAAGAGAAAAAGACTTGGGATAATATAGGACACTAAAAAAAACAAACTTTTTTTCACACCAAAATACAAACAAAGGCCTTAGTAGTACGTAAATCATCACAGTACTACACATAATTTGCCGTTAGTCTTACAGTGCCACAGGATTGGAAGGGCAATTTGTGACATTTACGAGTGATTAGGCTTCACGAAATAGAGAGGTTGCAAAGTCCAGACTCGGGAGTTCATTATTTTGTCGTTGTAGTTTATGAGAGAAGGGCTTTTGTGGTTGTGCACACCTTCATCTGTTGGGATCACATAGTTTGGATCTTCTTTATCTCTTTCAACCCTCTTCTTCACAATGCACCCTCCACTTGAGCACTTGTAATAATTTCTGCGATTCCACCAATAAACTAAAGTTAATGAACTAATGACTAGTTTGATTGTTAGTTAATGATATTTGTTATCCCCATCCCCACAAAAAAGAAGAAAAGAATACACTATCCATTCACATAAACCCCATATCTATATTATGAAAATTTAATAGTGTTAGAACTTTTTTTTGGCATTGTTGTTGCCTCGGAAAATGAACAATAATAATAATGAAAATTTGAAGAATTCAGGAATTGTGAACGTCGCCTCGTGACCTGAAAACACAAGAAACGGTGAGGTTAGGATGGTCCTCGGGGGAATATCTGACGCTCAAATCAGTAAGAATTTTGGCAGAATATCGATATGGGTGGAGAGTAGAGTATATCTTGAGAAGTGTTCTTCATGCTTATTTTGAAAAGAGTGAATCTTGATGTTCTCGAACGTCCTTCATTAATAGTAAGTTGTAATGTTTCTTTTTCTACTCCGACACTAAATACACTTAATGATATTTTTTTTCATGTTATATCAATTGCTCACCACTCTTATCTTTGGATTTTTCGAAGACAAGAGTAAAAATTTAACAAGTTGCATCTTCATTTTAGTTAAGTCAATGCTTTTCTGAAATTATTATTTTTGCCCAGGATCAAACATTTGATTTTAAAAAAATGTAAGCACTTAGTCTGGTGCTTATCGAGTTGGGCTGCAGCTCTTTTCCAACCAGGGACTCCTTCTTCAGACAGATTCTAGGGTAAACTACACATAGCACGATATTTTGTTCCTTTATTATTTCCAATTATATTTGATTTTTTCAACACATAATCTTCTAACTTTTAGTACGCAACCTTCTAACTTTCATTACGCAACATTATTTTTGGTCGTATTTTTTTAATGTCAGTGGTACTTTTTTGCATTTTTGTCTTTTCGCTTGTCTCATCTCTCTCTCTCTCTCTCGCTCTCCTCCTCTCACCTCTCTCATCCTCCAACGCCAACCTCCTCCATCCTCCTGTCCTCCGTCCACCTATCTCCTCCTCGATTCCTCCCTCTCTTATCCTGCCTCCCCCTCTCGGTTTCTTACTCCGACGCCTCTCTCTTTTCAGTTTCTTCCTCCGCCGCGTTTCGTCTCCATTCTCGTCTCCATCCCTTGTCGCTCCCCGTGTTTCCTCTCTTTCTCACTCGGTCTCTTTCTCCTTCGTCACTCCTTCGTCCACCTCTTCTCTCCTCCTCGCTCTCCCCTCACCCTCGACAGCCTCAATCTCCGTGTGTCATCGTCGGACGCCGTCGAAGCTTGTCTGCTGCTCAGCTAAACGGGCAGCGTCCAGATCTCGCCGTTTGATGGCAGTGGCTAGGGTTTTTTCAAGCCCTAGATGCTGTTTCATGTTTGTCTTTTTACTTTTTTGTCCCTGTTCTTTTATTTTATATTTTTACATTTTACCCCTTAGTTTATTTAGTTTCCAAAAGATTTAAACATTTTAATCCCTTATTTTATTTAATTTCATTTTTTATAAAGTTTATTTTTAAGTATATTTTCTACTTAATTAAGGCTTAGAAATGTTTATTTAAAGATTTTATAAGATTTATTTTACGTTTATTTTTAAATTTATTTCATTTAAGTGGTTAAAGGTTTATTTTAAGTTTATTTTAGGTTTATTTAGTTTTAAAAATGCTTTTAAATTTTTTAAAAGGTTGATTTGAAATTATTTAAGGATGTTTTTTAGTTGTTAAAAATTTTAAAAAGAGTTTAATTAAGGTTGTTTTTAAGTTAAAAAAGCAAATTGAGTGTATAGTGTTTATTTTGAGTTTTTTTTTCAGTTTATTTATTCAAAATATTTATTTTGGGTTTATTTTGAGTTTATTTTAAGTTCATTTTAGGTTTATTAAAAGTTTATTTTACCTTTATTTTAGTTTTATTTTTTTTACTTGTATTTTAGGTTTATGAAGTTCATTTTAGGTTTATTTTAAGTCTATTTTACATTTATTTTATGTTTACTCGTTAGTTTATTTTAGGTTTATTTGAAGATCATTTTATATTTACTTTAGATTTATTTTACAGATTTTTAAAAAATATTTATTTAATGATCTTAAAATATTTATTTTAAGTTTATTTTAGATTTATTTTAAGTTTATTTTACTTAAAAAGTTTATTTTAGGTTTGTTATTAAGAATATTAAAGTTCATATCTAAAAAAGACTAGTTGATTAAAAAACTAATAGAATAATTTAAAACTAAAAACAAATTAAAAAATTCATAAAATTAAAACATTGGGAAAAAATAAGCTGAAAATAAACTAAAACAAAAAAAGAACAATTTACATATGAAAAGAAAATTTTTCAAATGAAAATGTCAAAAAATAAAAAAATGAAAAGAAAATAAATAAAATAAAAAATTTAAGAAAAAAGAAAAAAATTAAATTTTGGAAAAATTGTTTTCAAGTTGTTTTAAAACTATATAAAACTTAAGATAAAAAGACAAAAATTAAATCAAAATAAAAAAAATTGAATATGAAAACAATTATTGACAAAAGTAAAAAAACAGTTAAGAAAGGACTAATAAGCTAAAAAGTAGAAAAAACAAGCACTTAATTGACTAAAAAATGAAAAAAAGGTGAAGTTCGCGTATTAAAATTCAACTATTGAATGAAGGAGACTATCGTATGAAAAGAAGTGAAGCATACGAAAAAAAACCAAAACGGTTTTGGTTGCTACAGGCAATTTAGAAA
>CAODLS010304357.1:0-10792 GCA_948243855.1 Flueggea neowawraea
GAATTACCGATACCATGTTAGTGTATGCCCAAATGCCAAGACATTGTATTTCAGTTAGTTTATAATATAAAGCAATAATTTGTTCTTTTATTTTATTGTGCAAATAAATTAACAAAGTATCCTTGAATAGTTGTGGGTTCATGATGCAAGTGTGGTGACTTGGCAGTAAAACCTGAACATTTACAAATACTATTCAAAATATCCCTAGTCGATTATTATCGTGGGAATGATAATAAACTAATACTAGTATGTGCCTTAAAAGATGGTGGAGTTTTACCGATCATAAGACATGAGATGTTGATCAAGGACATAGTACTTGTTAAGAAGAGTGTATGGATAGATCCACTTAAAAATTTCACTACATGGTTGTAAGTCATAGGTGAATCTCATTACATTCTTATAGTTGATTGCTCAGACCTGAAATCACTATAGAACCTAGGTGAGTGCTAGTATGCTTTGACGTACGTCCAATGAGCTCGTAACAGAGTACCAAGTATGAGTGTAGTTGGGTATGCCACGAAGCACCTAAAGAGCTATGAGTGAAGTGAGGGGATTGCCACTCTCTTAATTGAGAGAGATATCACTGGCCACTTAGTTAGTGAGACTGAGTAGCGTGCGGCCACACCCAGATGATGTAATAATGGTTATTACACATTTGACCTAATCAGTCTACTAAAAGACCAAGAAATATCTTAATGAATGTTCGGCCATAAATTTTCTTTGAACATGTGTTAAAAATATTTAATGAATGGTAAAAGATAAGGATAAAATTCAAAAAATAAATCTTTGAATTTGATCCATTTTCCTTAAAAATGAGGAGATTGTGTTGGACATGATCTCCATCACTTGGAACAAGTTTTGGCCGGTCATACTCTCTCATTCCATTCATTTTTAATTCTTCTAAAACACCTAAGAAAACCGAAATAGCTCTCTCCCATTTCGCTCTTTGCAATTCGACAATATTGCTAATGAGGAAGTGCTTGTTTTGATTGCTATTTTTGGCCATTGTGATTAGAACACAAGGAAGAGTTCCTTTGAGGAAACTTACTCATCATCTACTGCAGTTTGAGGAGAAGAGAGGGTCTCGTTCATTCCCATGATAATGATCTACTATGGAGATTTAGAATAATATCCTTTTTATCCTTATGGTTTTACTATCAAGTCACGCACTTGATGGCGTAAGGAAGAATAAACCATTCATGGAGTTTTATCTTCATAAAACAAATAACATTTCTTAGAAATAAAATGCCTCTTTTTATTAAATGAACCAAATGACGATGTATACATGATTGGGCTAGGGCACAAAACTAACATATGATAGCTAGCTGAGACCTAATCTTACCAAGTAATTTAAGAGTCAAATACTAGGTTACTACCCTCATGGATGAGGGCCTAGAGGGTTACACACAATAACACATTGTAAGGATAATGTTAATCATGGGATGAATAATGTTCAAATGAGCAATCCTAGTTTAACTAGGATTCTTGTTTTGACTTATGGATGAACATCATCGAAGAGGTGACCTCAATGTATAGGATACCTTAAGATGCTACCTAATTAATTTAGAAACCCAAAAATCTCATTTCATTTGGGATTTTTTGTTTGACTATGATTCCTAATTGAAACAGGAGTCCTAGTGTATCTAGGATAAGTTCTGAAATGGAAACAAATGATCGTCTTATTCTTCAATGGAACTAATTCTAACACTTGGATCATTATGAATGTTGAGAGTCCTAATGCAATTATGATTCCTAACTATAGTAGGATTCCTATTAGGAATAGGATTTGAGAAACGACAAAACTAGTTTGACTAGTTTGTGTAACGTCTCACCTATTTCATTAGTGTTCGAGGGTGATTGAGTTTGTTTTTTATTTTGATCTGGTGCTTGAACCATTGATTTGGAGTTTTGGGCATTGAATGTCGATGGACTTAAGTTAAATTTTGACCTTTCAAACTTGTTATACGTTTGTTCGATTGAATGAGGTGTTTTTAGTTGAGGACAGTCACGTTTTTGGCCTACACGGATGTGGGCACGTACCAAGCTTTGGCTGTGTCTCGAATTTTCCTCAACACACCGACACAAATCTATGTCCATGTCTTTAAGCAATTTGTTTGGGCCTTAGGCGAAGGGTCGTGTCTTCTGTATTTTTAAATCTGGGCATTACACGAGCAGAGACACGCCCGTGTCTCCACCCATATTTTGCCAAAGTTGAACGGAGAGTGCCCAAATCATTGCCATTTCACTTAGTTTTGCTTATATAATGCCCATTCGTCCCTCATTCGGCCATAATTGCTTTTCTTATCTAAAACTTACACCAAATCCGTCCCAAATCTCTCTCTCTTGCTCTCCATTTGCCCTCCTTGCAATCTTAAGGTAATTTTTCCATTTTAGCTTGGTTTATTTTCCATTATTGAGTTGCATTGTCTTGTTTGGTGTTGGAGGCTTGATGATGACAGTTTAGGAGCTAGGGTTTGAATTCTTGTTGTTTTGGCTTGAATGGAGAGCTAGGGATTGTATATTGTGATGTAGCTAGGTTAGAAAGGCATGAATGAAGTGGTATGGAAGGGATTAAAGTGGGTTTCTTGAAATGGGGTTTGAAAAATCCAAATTTATAGGGCATTGTGGACCAATTGGAGCTTCTTTTGGGTGATTCTTGGAAATTTTGAGAGGGCTTTTGATAGAACTAAGTTGATAGCACTTAGAAACACAAAGAATCAAGGGGATGATGAAGGATTGATGGTGTTTCGTTTGGGGCTACAGTTTGTGACAGATTTTGGGTAAAAAAGGGTGATTTTTATGTTGTTGATGTCTTTTGTTGGTTGATTTGTATCCTAGAGGATGTTAAGAAGTGAATGGTATGGTTGGAATTGATTGGAATCGAGTGGATAAGAATTAGAGACCATTTGTGTAATTTGCCATTAGAGGACCAATGGTGTAATTTTATATTTAGGGGTCAAAATATAATTTTATATATATTTGAGGATTAATCTAGATATTTTGGACACTTTAAGGTCTTAATAATAATTTTAGAGTTTTTGGATTAATTTATGAATTTGAAATATTTTGGGACTAGTTGGTAACTTTTCAAAGTCTCGGGGACCAAAGTATAATTTTACACCAAGGTGTACTTTGGTATTTATTATGTTAGACTTTGGTCCGAAATGGATTTTTAGGGGTTTTTTGAGCGGTGGGTCTGCATATGCATGTACACGTATTTCGATACAGCCACAGTACTGGCATTTCACTTTGATCTGTTTTTTATATACCTTTGTTTCTGATATCATTGTTTCAGCTCTATTGCGTCTTTGAGGTGGCTAGCCATCTTCTACAATCAGTGATTGGATTATTGACACGGCGTCCAAGTGAGTGGATTACAGCTCTAGACAAATAGGTTGTGTCTCCTAAATCTTATCGTTTTTAAGTATTGGGATATGTTTCTGAAAATGGACTAATATAAGGATCGACTAAATTAATAAATTGATTATGTGATCATTTTTAGAAAACAGAATTTGGTTTCTAAAAAATAGTATTTATTATACTACTCCTCTATTTCTGATGTTTCTAAAAAACAAAAAAAAACATATATTATATGTTTTCACTCTGATCCCGATTTCTGATCTTTGTTACTGATTTTGACCTTTGTTTTTTATTTCTGACATATGCTTCTAATTTCCAATATATACATCATGTTTTTGTAATCTCTCTATTTCTAATTTTGTACCTACATGTGTTATGTTTTTGTAATATTATTATAAATTTTTTTGATATGGGATGCCTAGCTACGGAGTAGGTAACATTGGGTATACCAATGCTTGGTCAAGACCTAGCTATCAGGGATCTTGGTAGCCATGAGTCCTGGTCCGACACATTATTTGCTTTTGATTAGTGGTGGAGACTACACCTATTATATATTTTGGATGTTGGCACATACCACATCACCTCTAATTTTGGTGCTTTTGATTAGTGGTGGTGACTACACCTAAACATCTCACATGTAGATTTCAACTTTCTATACAGAGAAAATAAATACTACCTCCGTCCCAATTTAATAGGCATAATTTCTATTTTGGATGTTCCAAAACATAGGCACACTTTCCTTTTTTGTTGCATTTATTATTAACGAAGTTATAAGTTTGTCCTTATTTAATCTTTGTTTTAACTAATTCATTAATTACAAACACAATTAGTCAAAGGTTATAAATAGAAAATCGTGTAGAATTAAATGATTTTAACTAATAAAACTACTATTTCTTAATTCTCCTGAAAAGTAGTTAGTGTCTATCAAATTGGGGTGGAGGTAGTAGCACCGTACAACTAACATTTAACTGCCACAACTTTCTATTCTATAAAATATGAAACGTGGCCACCAATCCGGCAATCACATGTGAGAGATTGTTAATTGTTACACTCTCATTCCTGGGCAACCAACCAACTAAATGGTGTATAATTATAAATAATTACTAAATCATTTGGTGTACAATGTGTATAATGTTTTTTTAATGAAAATGTAAAACAGTTGGTTTATAATTATAATAATCACAACAATTAACACAAGTAGAAGATTAGAATTAGAAGTAATTAATTCATACAAGTGAAAAAAAAATAAAAAAAATGGTTGAACTGGCGGTTCAATGGTTTTAAGAACCTTGAACCGAAATCAGCCCGTGAACCGCCAGTTTTCACTTTGCCAGTTCTGGTTCAGGTTCCAGGCCTGTTCTGATTTTGACTGGTCTGGTTCGGTTTGGTCAAGTCTACAATCAGCCCATTATCATAAAGTTTTTTTTGTCCCTTTCTGACCTTTTCATTTAAACAAATTTTTTTCATATCTAAATTTTCTTTTTTTTACTTTTTTTTCATCTTATTTCTTTTCAGTGTTTTAATTTTATGAATTATTTATTTTTTAACTTAAAAAACAATAAATAAACCTTAAATAGAAAAAATAAACCTAAACTAAACCTTTTGAAAGTCTTAAATAAATCTTAAATATAAATAATTTCATATTTTTTTTTTACAATTCAGACCTTTATTTTGTTATTTCTCAAATTTTCACCTTTTTCTGAGTTTTGTTTTCCAATTTAGTCCACATTTTTTTTCCACTTAGTTATCTTTCTTTTCTCAGTTTTCCGTTTTAAGCCTTTTTTAGATTTTTGACCTAAATAAAACTTTAATAAAATTTTTAAAATCCATAAATAGAAAAAATTAACCTTTTTCAAATCTGTAAAAACTATTTAGAAACAAAAAATTAACCTTAAATAAACCTTTGAAAATATTTAATAAACCATAAAAATAAATATTTTAAATTTTTTTTGAAACTTTAAAAACCTTTTAAAAAAGTAAAAAAAATAATCCATAAATAAACCTTTTATAAATTTAAAATAAACCTTTTAAACAAAATAAACTTAAAGTATAGCTAAAATATTCCTTTTAAAGAAAATAAACTTAAAAAATAAACTTAAAATAAACCTAAAATAAATCTTAAATTAACCTTTTATAAAACTAAAATAAACATTTTAAACAAAATAAACTTTAAAAATAAACTTAAAATAACCCTTTTATAAATCTAAAGCAAATCTTTAAAAAAAATAAACTTTAAAAATAAACTTAAAATAAACCTTTTGTAAACCTAAAGTAAAGCTTTAAAACCAAAAACAAACTTAAAATAAACATTTTAAAATCCTTACAATTTTTTTAATAAAACTTATTACAAATTTAAATAAACTTCTTAAAAAACTTTAATTAAAAAAATAAACATTCAATAAATGTTTTAAAAAAATCTTTAATAAACCTTTTAAAAACTTGAAAAACTTTTTAAAAAGGTAAAAATCGACCTTAAATAAATATTTTAAAAATTGAAAAACTTTTTAAAAACTAAAAACAACCTTAAATAAACTTTTTGGAAAATTGAAAACTTTTTAAAAAAACTAAAGATCAGCCAGCTCTGTCGGCAGAAGCAGCTTTAGTTCTTCCAGTAGTGCCATCTGATCAGCCACCCCAGCTAGAGGAGGTCGCAGTTGTTGCTCCAGTGGTTGCACCTTTTGCACCATAGAACAAGGATGGCATTTTAGACAGATTTATGAAGTTTCAGCCACCTAGATTTTCAGGGGTAATGGGGGAGGACCCATATGATTTCTTCCTTAAGGTGGAGCATCGTTTTAAGGCTCGGGGCATTACTGATGATACCAGCAGGGTCAGACTTGGCGTTTCTTTTTAGTGGTCGAGCAACCAGATGGTGGAGGAGCCTTAAGACTTGATGAGATTTTAGTTGGGCCAAATTCAAGGAGGAACTCATTGCGTCTGTTCTTCCTCGGAGTATTAGGGTCAAGAAGGAGAATGAGTTCAGTGATTTTCGTTAGGGGCCGAGCATGTCGGTGACAAAATATGAGAAAAACTTCATGGACTTGAGTAGGTATATGCCTCCCCAAAGTCAGATAGAGGAAATGTTTGGATGGGTTATGACCCACTATCAGTAGAGTGGTAGCAACCCTGGGGTTAGCTACTATGAGGCAGATCGTGGAGGCTGCCAGATGAATGGAGTATATGGATGAGAGACATCTTAGGAAGCACAAGAGGGCTAAAACAAAGGATGCATCGGGGGGCCAACAGGTCCAAGACCAGGGTGCTTAGTCGGAGCAGAGACATCGACATTCATTTGGAGGGTAGAGGCCTAATCAGAGCACTCAGAGCCACACCGTAGTACAGCCAACTAGGCAGAGTAGAGGACAGAGCTCAGGGAATTTGGTTCCACCCTGTGTGATCTATAGGAAGAGGCATCTGAGAGTATGCCACAGAGCAACTTGCAACTGCTTCCACTACAGACAGCCAGGTCACAAGGTAGCAGAGTGTCCGGTGAAATGGGGTGTCGAGACTCGGGTAGGACAGTCTATTGTAGGAGGCTCAGGTACAGTGAGTACCAGTGCAGGTAGAGGAGCTGGTAAGGGCTCCGGGAGCCAGATTCAGGGTAGCCAGGGCAGAGGCCAGACAGCTCAGAGCAGTGACATGGAAGGACAGGCTCAGGTATATCATCTCACCCGTAAGGAGGCTCAGACCTCCAATACCACATTTACTGGTACACTTTCTATATCTGGTACTCCTACATATGTTTTATTTGATATTGAAGTATCCCATTCAATCATCACACTACCTTTTGTTGAGCGTGCTGGGTTAGTAGTGAGTCAATTAGATAGGTTGTTAGAGGTTTCATCACCTCTGGGTAGCAAGATGTTAACCGATTTTGGGGTGCAAGGTTGTGTGGTTGCCATTGATGGCCATGAATTGGTGGACGATCTTATTTTGCTAGACGTGGGAGAGTTTGACGTCATCTTAGGCATAGATTGGCTTTCTGAATGGCATGCGACTTTGGATTGCTTTGCCAAGAGAATGTTTATGACTGCCTGCTCAGACTGAGTTTTGTTATCAGGGTGAGCGAGACAGTGTCGTTAGGGGATATGTGTCCGCGGTCAGAGCAGAAAAGATGATTTGCTGAGGATGTGAGGCGTATTTGGCTATCGTTCTAACTAAGTTCGATGGATTAGAGTTGAGGGTTGGAGACGTACTTGTGGTGCTAGACTTTTCTGATGTATTTTCAGAAGAGTTATCGGGACTTTCACCTGATCGGGAGATTGAGTTTGCCATAGAGGTGCAGTCTGGTACTGATCCGATATTGATTCCACCGTATCGGATGGTGCCAGCCGAGCTGAAGGAGTTAAAGACTCTATTGAGGGAATTGTTAGATAAGGGATTTGTTCAACCAACCATTTCTCCCTAGGGCACTCTAGTACTGTTTGTTCAGAAGAAGGATGGGAGCTTTCGTATGTGCATCGATTACCGACAGTTGAACAAGGTAGCGGTGAAGAACCGACATCCACTTCCAAGGATAGATGATCTATTTGACCAGTTGCAAGGTGAGCAGTGGTTTTCAAAGATCGACTTGAGGTTGGGATATCATTAGTGGAGAATTAGAGGTGAGGACATTCCTAAAACAGCGTTTCAAACTATATATGGTCACTACAAATTCTTGATGATATCGTTTGGTTTGACCAATGCACCAGCGGCATTCGTGGATTTGATGAATATAATGTTCAGACCATATTTGGATCGGTTCGTGATTGTCTTCATCGATGACATTCTGATATACTCGATGAGTAGAAAGGAGCAAGAAGACCACTTGAGGTCAGTCTTGTAGACTTTGAGAGAGCATCAGTTGTATGCTAAATTCTCGAAGTGCGAGTTTTGGCTCGAACAAGTGGCATTCTTGGGACACATAGTGTAGAGAGAGGGCATTATGGTAGATCCTAAGAAAGTGGAGGCAACACTCCATTGGGAGAGACCTAAGACCACTACAGAGATTCGGAGTTTCCTGGGTTTGGTCAGGTATTATAGGAGGATTATCCGAGATTTCTCAAGGATTGCAGCTCCTATGACACCGTTGACACAAAAGGGAGTTAAATTTGTATGGTCTGAAAGGTGTGAGGACGGGTTTCAGAAACTGAAGAAGTGTTTGATGAGTGCGCCATTGTTGGTGTTACCGTAGGGTTTTAGAGGTTTTATGGTGTATTGCAATACATCGAGAGTTAGCCTAGGTTATATATTGAAGCAATATGGTAAATTAATTGTCTATGCATCAAAACAACTTAAAAGGCATGAACAGAACTACTAGACTCATGACTTGGAGTTAGCGACAATAGTGTTCGCACTCAAGATCTTGAGGTGTTACCTGTACGGAGAGATTTTTGAGATCTTCACATATCATAAGAGTCTAAAGTACATTTTCGGACAGCGAGATCTGAGTCTGAGACAAAGACGTTGGCTAGAGTTGCTGAAGGATTATGATTGCACCATATCATACCATCCTGGCAAGGCTAATATCGTGGTCGATGCTCTGAGTAGGAATTCAGTGGGTAGCTTAGCTCATATCTCCATATAGAGAAGTCATGTAGTGTCTGAATGGCAACATCTAATGGAGTCTGGAGTTGAGTTACAATTTGATGATTCAAGTGCTTTGCTTGGTCAAGTTGAGACGAGGTATATTTTACTAGATCAGATCTGAGAGGCTCAAAAGGAGGATTCCAAGATGCGGGGTCTGATCTATAAAGTTAGATCATCTGGTGTACTAGGGTTCAATGTGGATGACTCTAGAGTCCTTTGGTTTAAGCTGAGATTATGGGTACCATCTTCTAATGGGTTGCGCGAGGAGATTATGATCGAGGGTCACAACTCTACATATTTTGTACACCCAGGGTATGTTAAGATGTATAGGGATCTTTGAGAGTCCAATTGGTGGCCAGGGATGAAGAAGGAGATCAGTGAGTTTATCAATCGATGCTTAACATGTCAACAAGTTAAGTTCGAGCATCAACATCCTTCTGGATTGATGCAACAGTTACCTTTTCCGTAGTGGAAGTGGGATCTAATCACCATGGACTTTATAGTTGGGCTGCCAAGGACATCTCCAGGATATGATTCCATCTGGGTTATCATTGATCGATTGACCAAGTCAGCACATTTTCTCCCTATTAAGACGACATATGGAGCAGCGTGCCTAGCGAAGTTATATATTGACAAGATTGTATATTTGCATGGTGTGCCAGTCTCTATCGTGTCAGACAGAAGACCTCAGTTCACTTTGTAATTTTGGCGTAAACTGCAAAAAGTGTTGGGTACTCGATTGGATTTCAGTACCGCTTTTCATCTGCAGACTGATGGTCAGTCTGAGCGCACTATTCAAGCCTTAGAAGACATGTTGAGAGCTTGTGATGTCGATTTCACAGGGAGTTGGGATTCTCATTTTCCTTTAGTAGAGTTTGCGTACAACAACTCGTACCATTCGAGCATCAGGATGGCATCATACGAGGCATTGTATGGCTGGAAATGTAGATCTCTATTGTGTTGGGCCGAGGTAGGTGAGAGGATTCAGCAGAGGATTCAGACTGCTCATAGTTGTCAGAAGAGTTACGCTGATCCAAAGTGTAAACATTTAGAGTTTGTGGTTGGTGACCATATATTTCTCAAAGTGTCGCCAATGAAGGGCGTTATGAGATTTGGGAAGAAGGGCAAGTTAAGCCCGAGATACATTGATCCATTTGAGGTTATCGGCCGAGTAGGGGCCATGGCTTATGAGTTGGCACTGCCGCCCCAGTTTGCTTCTGTTCATTCGATGTTCCATGTATTGCTTCTGTAAAAGCATGTCTCTAATCCGTCGCATATTTTGGCCCCATAGTCGGTCGAGGTTATACCCAACTTGTCTTATGATGAGGTTCTAGTCCAGATTATTGACTGACAGGTCAAGAGACTCTGGAACAAAGAGATTATTTTGGTAAAGGTGATTTGGAGACATAGCTCAGAAGAGGAGGCTACTTGGGAGGTTGAGGACGAGATGCGTTGTAGATATCCTCACCTATTTGGCTCTACATATTCGTTGGTTACGTTTTTGTCTTTATCTTTGTTCATGCATTATTGCATTTCTGTTCTGCATACTCGATTCATTTTGTGTGTTTTGGATCGAGTGAGTTAGATACTCGATGATGTGTCCATAAAGTCCTGAGGTTGGGATTACTCCTGAGTACTTAAACTTGGTGTTTAATAAGGGGATTACTGAGTTGGTCTTCTTTTAGAGGCCTAAGTTCATATTTTTAGAGTAGTAGTGTACTCTGATACCAAAGATGGTATTAGTGCAGTTAACTCTGACTCAGTTGCTTAGAAATTCGGGGATAAATTTCTTTTGAGGGGGAGTATGTAATATCCCATCCGTTTTGACCGAAATCCAGTGGTATTCCGTCCAGACTTAGGGAAA
>CAODLS010304358.1:0-12813 GCA_948243855.1 Flueggea neowawraea
ATTTTTATTTAATAAACATACTTTTCGTTTTTAGTGTTCAATATTACACCCTCTTTATTCAATATTCCACTATTTAGAATAAAAATAATATTCATTAATTACTTAAAAAATAAAAATGACTACCTAGTAAAATAAAATGGACCGAGCATTATTTATTGAATAAATAAGTAATGACTAATTTTATTTACATTACCCGTTTCGCTAGCAAAATAACTTGCTAACTTAAATGAAAGAGCGAGAAGACATAATTTGAGTACGTCGCCTGTGGTCAGAAACATTTATTGTATCTCAACATTGAAGTGTTTTAAGTAGTGAAACCCATTTTTTGTTAATGTTTTTGAACCTCAAACGATACTTTATGGACCACATTTTGGTGTTAATTGAGAATGATTTCGCAGTTTTTGTGGGAATCCTTTTTCATATTTGTTTAATGTTCATTAATGACTATTTATGCAATGGTAACGTGTGTAGGATATCCTTCTCAACTTCCTAAAAACCCCTCAACGTGATGTTTGTTTTTGCTTTGGCATATTGGTTTAACATATTATATAAGACGTATATTTCTTTCTATTTTTTACTATGTAATTTGTTTGATCTACCAAATCTACTGTTTAACACTCTTAATTTACCCAAAAAAAACACCATTGCCTATTTATTGGAGTACTTAAATACTACCCACCTGTTGGTGCATAATCATGCTTGTATAGTGACAACTATTTCAAGTATTATTCAACTAAAAATATGCAAGTTCAAGTTCAAAACTATATAAAATAAGAGTGTTGGTGTCCAAACACACAATAATTAATTTTTTTCCCGTTTAATTCTGTCAAGGAAAGACTAAAATTTCTTTGTACGTAGTGATTAACATATAAATTTATGTATTTACATAACATATAAAAAGAGAAATAATAAAATGTTTGACGTGTAATTACCTTAAAAAAATTGATAAGACTCGAAATCTTACCGAATGATGAGAGATTTAGGAGCAGAAAATTTACCAATAATGTTCTATAATATAATCATTTACATGGTAGGACAAAGGAAATTAACAAAAATAAGAGAGAGAGAGAGAGAGAGAGAGAGAGATAGAGAGAGAGAGGATGAAAATTTTGACCCGAAAATGTGAGCACTAACCAAAATGTGTATAATTGGTCAATCTACTTATTCAAGGGTTTGGGATTAGGTAACGATCTTTTACTATTTATTGCTGAACAAGTTGTTGAATTTTGAGTTGTAAATCTAACCAAATCTTCATACGTTGCATGCTAGTAGTTTCCTTCTCTTTTCGCCATTACATTTCCTAATTTTGCATTTCGTTCTCTTTTGAAGCTAGAAAACTCTAATGGATAAAATATGGGAAAAACGTAAATTTTCAACATATAACATATAGTATTTAGTATATGATTTCTTTAAGTCGTTTTCCTTTTTTTATTATTTTTTGATAAGTAAGTAATTCATCAAACATGATCCACGTTGTGTGAATTAGGAAAAGGCAGAAAATACTCACTGCTTAAATTGTTTTTGTCTTCTAATTTTTTTTACTATTTAAAAGCATATTATCTGCTATTATTAAATCTTATATTTTATTTTAAATAAAATTGATCATCCCATCGGTACACTCAACTAAGCTAGACTCACTCAGGCCATAGGTTTCAAACAAGTCCGTGAGAGAGAGGGAGAATATGTGAGTAGTTGGAGTTATTAATTTCAAAACCGAACATAATAAATAGTTTACACATTCATTTATGGAGGACTAAGCTGAAATGATTACCATGACTTTTGCACATCTAAATTCGGACATATCTTTGACGAGTACTACATTGTATGTAACATTCAGCACTCCACTTGGGAATTTTTGAACCCATTTGTCTCATATTCACACTTATGTTGTGCTTTCCTTGCAATAGGCACTATATCTTGTATTTTTCTCTTCCAACAACCTTTGGCACATCCTTCTATTTCGTGCTTCTTTTCATTTTTCTCTATGTCATTACCAAAAAGAAATCTACTACAATCCATGACTGTAGTAAAGCAGTAGTTTCTTTTTTTAATTAAAAGTTTTAAATTCGAGCTTCGGTTCAATAAAAAATTTAAATCAATTTCAGATTTAAATTTTGTAGCATGACTTTTAGAAAATTTACATTTCTAACATCTTTATTTCTTATAAAAAAATTACTAATCTATAAGAAGCATACACTTAATTAAATATATACATATATATATATATATATATATGACGACGTTATTGGAAAATGTCATTTAAATGAACGTACTGGCTCATTTGACAGCTTCAATTTTGAATTCATAGCCACACCATATGCGTAGACACTGTAGTCCTCCTGGTTATTTGCACTTGCAACTGGTATTTCACTTAAATAATGAGATCACCTTTGTATTAGAAAACAAACTTATAAAAAAAATTGTATTAAAGAATTGTTATTTAACTGATTCTGTTCTTTGGGAATTTAGCTTATTGGAGGATATCAAATAAAATTCAGAAATTGCGATAAATTAAATATTTAAACCATTTGAACATTATAAGCAGAATCCACGTCAGAGAGACCTAAACTAAGGTGTTCCAGATTCGTTGGTCCTGCGCTGATTATTCTTTTTCTTTCTTTCTTTCTTTCTTTTTTAGCTCATTCTTTTTACAAAGTTAGTTTTCTTCTTTTGTCATCATCTTTTAGCTCATGCTCCTTGTCATCTTCTAGGTCATGCTTCTTTTGTCATCATCTCTCTCTCTCTCTCTATATACACCTACAGTTAGTGACAAAAGTAGAAAATTTTTTGCTCACACACAACTTTAATATATAATATAAAAAATCAGACAAATTTATAACCATTAAATAAAAAAAAATTCAATTAAAAAGAAAAATATAAGTACTAATTTTTAGATAGTAACAAATTCTTACAATTTTTTATGTTCTAAAAATGATTTAAAATAATTTTATTTTTAATTTTAAGAAATATCTATTTCTTGACGTAACACACCATACAATCACTGATAAAATCATCTCTCATCTTATTACGCAAATCCATTTTGATAATTTTCATAAACGAGAAAATTGTCTTAACACTAGTGGTTGTACGCAAAACCAACGTCAACTCAATAAGCTGATACACCCAGTGAAAAGTTTATGAAATTCCAACTCAACCATCTTCCTTGCAAGAGATTCAATACTATCAAGGTTAGCAAAATTTTTATTTCGTTTGATTTCAAGTAATCACGAGTGACTGAACTTAGAGAATGAATTTCGAGGATCAAGGCATGATATGCACATCAATAACTCACTACTTAACTTAGTGAAAGGATTGTTCATCTATTCAGCAATACAATTAATAACCTGACATTATAAAAAATATTAATTATATTATTAGAATAAGAAAACAAAGCTCAAATCATAAGGTTGTAAAGTTAATACCTCACAAAAGATTCCCACACGAAAGTGGTGGTAGTATGTGGGAGCATGCTTGGATCGAAGACGACTAGGAACATAATCTTCCATATTAAGAATTGAAATTCCATTTGTAGAACAAAAGGTGTCAACTTCTTCTAGCAAATCCTCCCATCTATTATCCCTCAATTCTTGCCACCTACTTTTTGTTGTGTCAATTAAACCAACAACCGCCACAATATTTTGATCTTTTTATTGAGGAAAATATGATAATTCTGATATCAATCCCAATATAACATTCATCAAATGAAAAATGAATACAAATTCATAGCTTTCCATTTTATCAACCAAGCCCATAACAATGCCACATTGTTTTTTGTCAACACCAACATCGTATATATCTCTAAAAACTTCTAAAATTGGAGACCATATAAATAGCAAGTGGACAATGGTTTTATGATGTGAACCCTAACGTGTCTCGAGCTAAGCTTGTTTCTTGATGCATTCCCTTTTCACTTGAAACTTCATTTGTTTGTAAACGTTTCAACACTTGTTCATATTGCTTTTGTCGAAGAACATGTTTTCTTTTGCAAGAAGCACCAACCATATTGACAATCATGGAAACATAATCAAAGAATTGACTCACACACTGGATTTCCTTTGCAACAGACACAACAACAAGTTGGAGTTGGTGAGCAAAATAATGAACATACTAGGCACACTTCTCATTCAAAATGATCATTTTTAGTCATTGAGTTCTCCTCGCATATTTGAAGCCCTGTCATATCCTTGTCCTCTAAGTTTGGAAATTGATAATCCATGTTTTGTCAAAAATTTATCAACGGTATTTTTCAAGGAGTGAACAGAAGTGTCGCTAATATATACAACTCCAATAAACCATTCAACCACTTCTCCAAGGTTATTTACATATCTCCAAACAAAGGCTATTTGCTCCTTCACTGAACTATCTCAAGCCCATCAACCAATATGGCAAAAACATGATCTCTAACATCTTTAATAATGGTTGTTGTAGTTTATGTTGCACAAGCACTCACAATATCTTTTTGAATGTCAGGGAAATGAGTTGATTATTTTTTGGAGGATTTGTTAAAACTACCTTTGCAACTTTTGGACATTGCTCACTATACCATTTGAGAGTATCTAAAAAATTACTCCTATTGTCACGACCCATTTCTGGAAACATGATCGGCGTATGAGGCGAACTGTCTATAGAAGTCTGACCATTGCGCACAAGCCTCAAAGTACAGAACTTCTACCCAAAATCATATTCAAATAAAAGTTTAAACCTCATTTAATAAGGTGAAATATTTTTAATATTAAATACAGAAAAATATCTCAAATTTAAAAACATAGTGAAAGTGGCTTTATGGAACTTGATAACGAATTATTTTATGAATTTTATCATATTAGAAACACCAAACAAAACCCACAGAGAATCGGTGTGGAGCATCTAACCAACATATAAGCGGTGTCCGATCAGAAAGGCACTCACTGCCAAATCAAATAATGCCTCAGGAGCTGAAGGTCGACCTGAAAATAAGAATAGATATAGACAAAGAAAAGAAAGGGGTTAAGAACCCAGTGGGAGATAATATTTCAGACCGCCTCATACGTGCCTCACAAGAATGTTTTAAAAAACAGTTTGAAATACAACATACATGTATAACCAAATATATATATATAAACGTTATGTACATAGTAACATTTCAAAAACCATTTTGAAACCATTCGGTAACAAAGCATACCATTCGGTAACCATTTTGAAAGAGCATTAGCAAAATCTTTCAAAACATTTTTAAACTTTAGCAAACTTTCAAAAATAAAGTGAAGCTCAACAAAACCTTTTAGTTATCAAAAGTTCAAAAAGCAAAGTACAAAAATCTTTTTAGCTTTATCGCAAATTCCAAAACAGAAGTAAAAAATCTTTGGCTTATTAGAAATTTCAAAATTAGAAGGTTTGCCACATAGGCACAAGTGTTGTCATCTATGCAAATAACGCCACATAAGCGAGTATAGTCACTATGGCGAATGTATAGCTACTAAGGCGAGTATATAGCCACTAAGCCACAGAATCTTATGTATAGCCATTAAGGGACCAGGATAGCCCTCCAGACTGTATCTTATGACGGATCCAAAATCCAAGTCAAAATAGTATTGCCCTCAAGGCTAAGTCAAAGTAGTATTTCAAAAATAACTGAAATAAAATTATTTATTTCAAAACAAAGGAAGGCATTTTGCAAACAAGCAACATGCATAACAGATAAACATGTTATCCAAAATAAAGTTTCAAACGTACTTCATAATCGTACCAAAGAAATATAATATAAATTAATTTACATTATTTCCCAAAAACAAATGAACTTCCTCAGAAGTATAAAATCTTTCTAAAACAAAGTATCATTACTATTTCCAAAAACTCAGATAATTTTTCAAAAACAAATTCAAATAAGACAAGTCCTCACGTAGACCAAATTTTAGGATTTTCAATCCTTTAATTATTCTAGATTACATTCTATAGTTATAGCATAACAAAAACATATAAGTAAGAGAGACACAACCTATGTATCCGAAACTGTCATCCACTCTCCTGGATGTCAAGCTACCAAACCCTGAATCATTGATTACCAGTCGATGCTGGTCACTTCGAAAATCGAACTGAGCTGAAACAAGGTATTTTGCAAACAAATCAAACACGGTGACTGTGATAATACAGAATATGTATGAAATGCAAATGCAGACTCAGAAGCCTTTAGCGTTAGAAATCATATCTCAAACAAAAGTCTAACACTCATTGAAATTTGGACCTCAATAAAATATTACAACTTGGTCTCCAAACTTTTCAAAATCTATCAATCAATATCCAATGTATTTCTATTGTCAAATCAAACCACAAAATAATTAGAAATTACATTTTAACCCAAAACTTGTAAAATATCAAGTTTAGTCCCTATGGAAAAATTACCCAAAAATTCCTTCTCTCGATTCAACCGATAAAAATAGAATCCAAACAACCATAATGATCACAATCAACCTCAGAAACTCAAATCTATAATTGGTTTCTAAAAAACAACTCAAAATCATCATAAATTGGGTCAAACCGAATCAAACCCTAACCTATTCAGAACAACCTCGAATATTTTGATTCCGGGCTTAATTTAGGTTCCTCTAACCTAAAAAAATCATAATATAATATTATCTAACAATCATTCCAACAGAAATCAGCAAATCCAACTCAGATTTGTAAAACCGTCACCAACTGAACCCATATGTGAACAACCTTAAATCTCCACAAATCAAACTAAATCTAGATGTTTCTAGCTTCAATCTATCAGGAGCTAACATCCTACAACATCCATTTTGACAGAATCACTCAAATCCGAAACTCTAGGTTAAATCGAACAAAAACATGATTCTGAAATTAAAAGCATGGAATGGATGAAAAGAAAAGATTGGAACGGAAATCTTACCTCAATAGATGTTTAGGAACGTTAGGAAACAAAGACAAATTCAAAGAACTTATTTAGGAGTGAGAGAGAGTGAAAATGATAAGTGACAAACGAAGGTCGGGTGAGGGGTTATTTATAAACCCATCTCACCAAAACGTAACATTTCACTCATTTTCAGCATTTTTTGGCAGATTAATGTGCATTGTAAATTATCTACGCAAGTAAAAGAAGTCCAACGTGCATAGATACTTACACATCGTACGGAGATGGTGTTCAATAACTCTTGGCTCAATCCAGATCAATATTTACGTACGTAGTTCCCCCTACAATGCACGTAGATGTCACGATCCATTTTTGGACCATGACCGGCATACGAGGCGAACCGTCTATGGGAGCCGGACCCATCTCGCACAAGCCTCAGAGATTCAAAAACTCTACCCGTTCGTTTATTTATTAAAACATTTTTAATAAAAATACTGTGAGAAAATCATATATAAATATATGAAAATAATATTTACCGTATATATCAAAATATAACATACGTAAAATCGTATACAAAGCGATTTAGTCGCAAATCAAGTATCAAAAACGAAGTACACAGAGCCCGTAACCCAACAACATCTCATGCGGAGGTCAAAAACAAAAGAAATAGGTCGGTCAAGAGAGTACCACTAACCAAAAATATCAGTGCCTCACTGGGCGGAGATGCCAAAAGGTTACCTAGTTGAATCAACCTGTAAAATATAAACAATGCAATATAGAAAAATAAAAAGGGTTAGAACCCAATGAACGACAACACTCCAAATTGTCTCATACGTGCCTCACAAGACTGGTTTGAAAGGTATGTATAAATAGACACACTATATACTTAGTATAGTTTCAGAGAAAATGTTTCGAAACGTTTACACCAAAAGCAAACGCATACACTTTGGCAAAATAATACTAATAGTATTATATTCGAAAATAGAGTATAACTATTATGGGACCAAAGACAATCGTGGTGTGGTATGTACCATTATACCACTGTGTAATGATTGTGGACTCTGCACTAATCCGAAAATAGATCATGTGCCGGGTCGGGCAACATGGCTATCGTCAATCCCGATAGCTAAGTCATATCATAAATTGGTATACCAAAGGCTACATACCCTGTAGCGAAGACATCCCATAATCAAAAACCATAATTTATCCAAAAAAAAATGCATCTCAGAGTAAAAAATAGACGAAAAACATATATATAAGTATATATACGTAATTTCGCAAAAACAAAGAGGTGAATATCCATTCATATAATCCAAAATTATTTAATTAGTCAATCCTTAGATTAGTCAGGTTTCGAATATGTGATAGAACACATCAAAAACAAATATACAGTTTCGAGACACAACCTCTATGTTTGAAGCTATCATTCACTCACCTGGATGTCCAAAGCTCTCGGAATCCAATCAAACACCGCTGACGGGTGGCTGCTCGTGCTGACAAGCACAGAAAGTTATAACAAATATAACATAATAATATCAAAATATGTTACTGTGGTTGTACTGAATATATGAGTGTAATGTAATGCAAATGCCCAACTCTCAAAACGATCTACTTCTAACTAACCAAACACTCACAAGAACTCTAATTTTCCTTCTAAACATAAATCTAATATCCACTTCCTCAAAACAACCCACAATCATCGAGAATCACCATCCTCAAATTCGGACCTCTTCAACCCCAAGACACAAATCATCGAATCTGCCAAAACTAAACATGATTCAAGTATTTCTAGCTTAGATTCACCAAGATATAACAGAAACAAACCCCAAATTAACAAGAAATCCATAGAAAGTCTGGAACCCTAACTCGAATAAAATCCCTTTCATTCAATCACGAAATCTGCCAAAATTGAAATTAGAATCTCTTGGTTCCAACCTCAAACAACCATAATCTATCATCAAGTAAACTCTATTCCAATAGAAACGAATAAATCAGAATGATCCTTCAATCTCACCTAAGTCCCTAGATAAACAAATCATGATCAAAAACAGGGAAATAAAGGATCAAATAGTGCTTCTTACATTAGAAACTCGAATGGAAGCAAAGAGAACCAAAGGAAACAGAAATAGATGATAAAGAGAGCTATTTTGTTGGTTGAGAGTGAGTTATGATGAACGAGAAAGGAAGTTGGGTGTATTTATAAACCCAAAAAATCGACACGTTGCGTCTCACTTAAGACTGCCCAGAAAAGGCATCTCAACGTGCATAGTATCTCTTATACGCACGTACTTCTTTATTCAACATGGGTTGCACCCTCTTCAATGCACATAGATGACAGATCTGATGACTCCTCATTCTCGATCCAAAATCAAGGCACGTTCCATCGTATGCAAGGCATGTAGACCCTTCACTCACTCACGGTTCAAATCCAAGTGACGGTCCAACGTGCACAGAACTCTCCAAATCACGTAGACGTCCTTAGACACATCCACGATCCATCTTAAACGCCGATCAACGCATACAGAACCTTCATCAATGCACGCAGATGACTGTCAGCATGCTTAACGCACACAAATTGCTTCCAAACGAATTCTACACTCCAAAACTAAGATTCCTCACATCTAAAACACCTCAAAACCAAATGGAATGCTATAGTATTCCGACAATAACAGTATACGGTATTACAGTAGACGTCTTGAAAACCCACGGATCATTCCTAGATCATAATCTATGTGTGTAACTCTCTATACAACGCACGTAGACGGCCTACACAGTCCACAAACCAACCCGAATCACACTCAACATGCGTAGATACCACTTTTATGCAAGTAGATGGCTTCCAGCAAGCTCCATGCACGTAATTCCACACTTGAAACATGATTTCAACTTAAAATCATAAATCCCACCACTCCCAAAACCTAACAACACCCATAAGGTATCATCTTAAAACAAATGCAAACATTCTCAAACACTCCAAACATCATCTCAATCATTCAAGAATCAACTTGGAAATGAACTAAGATCATTTGAAATCTAATGACATTCCACCAGAGACTTTGTTGGAATTGGTCGGAAATCTATAGAGAATCGATTGGAACGGGAGGGTTATTACACCTATATAATGATTCCTCCGACTCAACATTTCCACGAAAGGCCAAACCATTTCTTAGAAGCAATCTTACCACATTTAGAGAAGCTGTTAATCAAGCGTGATAAGAAGAATCCAATTTACTTCTTCCACTAGAGAAGTTATGCACAACATTTTGCATTTGATCCTTGTATGCAAACAATTGTGGTTGAGCATCATTGTGTGCACTACTTACGCCTCCTACATTTCTTTAAACCTTTATAATGCCTTCTTCCAATTTGAAAAACCATTATTTATCAATACTTCATCTCCAAATTTTGGTCATTTTTCTCCTCTAAAAAGATAGCACCAAAAGTAAAATGTGGCGTCTTACGACACATTATACTCCAACCATGGATAGTTAATGAACCAATGTAATATGCATCCTATTTCGATCAATTCTCTATAGCGTTCTGAACAATTTCGACCATGACTCTGGTGGAACGTCATTCGATTTTGGATGATCTTAGCCTATCTCCAATCTAATTTTTCTTTTTGAAAAATTTGGAAGTGACATGTAAGTGTTTGAAAGATGTTATTTTTGTAAGGTTGGGTGTTGTCGACATTGGGAATGATACGATGAATGATTGGAACTGAAGGAAGTCAAAAAATGGCGCCAGGGGTATGACAATATACGTTGCAAGTTGTAGGACGCACGTTGTCTGGAATTTTATTTACAACGTACGTTGTAAGAAGACAACGCACGTTATCTGGGAAAAAAGATGATCAACGTACGTTGCATGTTTGTAATGTACGTTGTGCTGCTACGTTTTCAGAATATAAGCTACTGTAAGCATTTTTTACCACGACAGCGTACGTTATACACTTTATAAAGGTTGGCAAGTAGGGTCAATGTTGGTCTACACTGGGCTCCAGAGATTTTGTGGCATACTTCAATACATTGAGGATTGACTAAGCATGAACGATGTGGTTCAACGTTACTTAGAGTGGCGTTGAGAAATTGGAGGAATTTGTTATTTTGGATAAAGTGAGTTTGGCACATGTTAGAAATAACATGTTGGGAGGAATTAGTGAATGAACTGGAAATGGTGGGTGGTGATCCATAGTCAAGCATAATGGTGTTTGTTTGAGTAAAAAGTTTGTTAGGTAGACAACTAATTACGTTGTTATCTCTGCTTAACGACATTGTTTGGTAGGATGAGTTGAGTGGGACTCAGAAGTTAATGTATCATCTGATCTTCAAGATTAATCTAATCTGATTTGACTGTGAGGCTTGAACATCAAAAGTGTATTTTCTTTGGGCTCTCTACCCTATCTCCTTTGGCAACATTTGATTTGTTGCATTCAGTTTTGCTCTGTTGAGCATTACCTGCTGTTCCTTTTCGCTCTATATGTTTGTGTAATTGCTAAGGCTTTTGAAGTTGATATCTGACCAATGTTTGATGTTGTTCTTCCGACATATGGCTCTCTAAACTTTAGAAATATGTTCTTTGTTCTTTGTACCTTTGGGTGTCCTGTGACTTCACAATTTTTTCCTTGGAAATGTTGTACATGTTTTTTTCCCTGATCTGATTCTTTTGTTAATTGGGATAAGACTCAAATTGTTCTCTGTTGAGCCATCTGTGGATATGACAATTGTTAGTTTCCAGGATGCTTAAGTCATTATCGACCTTCTTTGCATCTGCATGTTTTTGTATCTCCTATCTTTGCATCTAGACATTTTGGTATGTCGATATTGTTCAGCATAATTGAGTTTGAGCACCCTGTGGTGTTGCTTTATTGGATTCGGCATGGATATCCGCACTTGTCTGACTCTGTCAGTTTGTAAGTCTGCATTCATTATTGTTACATATGTATTGTTTGATCTCTTCTATCTCTGTTCTTGCATGCTCGGTATTCCTTCTCTATATGTTTGCATATCTCGGTATGAAAGAGTTAGTACATTAGTAGAGTGATATTTGAACTCTACGTGGTTTGATATATTGAGAATTTTGAATCATATTTTGATTTGGAGACTTAGAATTGATCTTTGAATTGAGAATTTTGGAGTTTAGATAGCTTGAATATTCAAGTTGTGTTAGTTAGTTTGATATATCTCTGTAATCTTTCTCTGATCTGAACCTTTTGGAAATTCAATGACGAATTTCTTTTGAGGAGGGGAGTATGTAATATCCCTCCTGTTCCGATCAATTCTCTATAGCGTTTCGAACAATTTCGACCAGGACTCTGGTGGAACGTCATTCGATTTTGGATGATCTTAGCCTATCTCCAATCTGATTTTTCTTTTCGAAAAAGTTTGAAGTGACGTGTGAGTGTTTGAAAGATGTTATTTTTGTAAGGTTGGGTGTTGTCAGGCATCAGGAATGATCCGACGAATGATTGGAACCGAATGAAGTCAAAAAATGGCGCCAAGGGTATGACAACGTACATTGCAAGTTGTAGGATGCACATTGTCTGGAATTTTATTTACAACGTACGTTGTAAGAAGACAACGTACGTTATCTGGGAAGAAAGATGATCAATGTACGTTGCATATTTGTGACGTATGTTATGCTGCTATGTTCTCAGAACAGAATCTACTAGAAGCATTTGGCTCAAGGGTGATCAACATTAAGTTCCTTTTGTGTTTTGAAGACGTGCAAAACCTTTGACTTGAAGTAGAACATGTTGGAGAGCTCAGAGTTGCGAAACAAGTCACTGCAAGTGCTTCACATACGTTAGAAGTGTGTCACGTAAGTGAGATAGGGTCTGAAGAAAAGCAGTAGCCACAAACCCTGTGAAGCACGTTTCACGTACGTAAGGAAATGTTAACGTACGTGTGTTATAGTTGACGTACGTAAGATATGGTTCACGTACGCAAAGCTTTCTCAAAGATAATCAA
>CAODLS010304468.1:0-14819 GCA_948243855.1 Flueggea neowawraea
TCAAGCACAATATCGCCATTCAACACATGATTACATATGAAATGATGTATAATATCTATATGCTTGGTTCTAGAGTGTTGGATAGGATTTTTGGAAATATTAATAGCGCTAGTGTATCACGTTTAATGGGAATTTTGGAAATCATGATACCATAATTTTCTAATTGATGTTTTATCCAAAGAATTTGTGCACAACAACTACCCGCTGCCACATTCGGATTCAGCAGTAGATAGCGAAACACAATTTTTCTTTTTAGAAAACCATGATACTAATGCATATCCTAAAAATTGACATGTTCCGGATGTGCTTTTTCTATCTAATTGATTACCACCATAATCCACATCCGAATAGCCCACAACATCAAAATTATCACATTTTGGATACCATAAACCAACCAAACGAGTATCAATAAGATAACAGAAAATACGTTTGACTGCAATCAAATGAGATTCTTTAGGGTATGCTTGAAATCTAGCACATAAACACACATTATGCATTATATCAAGTCTACTAGTGGTAAGATAGAGTAGAGAGCCAATCATACCTCGATATAGCTTTATGTCCACGGGTTTCCCTATCTCATCCTTAGTGAGTTTTGTGGTTGTACTCATTGGTGTGCTACAAGGTCTAGTATTCTCCATACCAAATTTCTTCAACAAGTCTCCAACGTATTTTGATTGATTGATGAAGAAGCCATCTTTCAATTGTTTGATTTGTAATTCAAGAAAATAATTCAACTATCCCATCATGTTCATCTCGAATTTCTTGTGCATATCTTTTGCAAATTCTTCGCACAAACACTTATTAGTAGCACCAAATATAATATCATCCACATATATTTCAATAATCAACATATGATCAGTTTTGTTTTTAATAAAAAGTATTGTGTCAACCTTTCCTCTTTTAAAATCTTTTTCAAGAAGACAATTACTAAGCCTTTCATACCAAGCTCTAGGAGATTGCTTCAAACCATACAAAGCCTTAGTGAGTTTAAAAACGTGGTTTGGAAACTTGTGATCAATAAAACCAAGAGGTTATTCCACATACACTTCCTCTTTTGAAAAACCACATTTGATAGAGTTTAAAGCCTTTAAAACATGCAAATGCACACATTATGCAAATGGCTTCTAATCTAGCAACGGGAGCAAATGTTTCATCAAAGTCTATGCCTTCTTCTTGGTTATAACCTTGTGCAACAAGTCTAGCTTTAGTCCTAACAATTTTTCCATTCTCATTGGTTTTGATCCTAAATACCCATTTAGTCCAATAATGGTATTATCCTTAAGTTTAACAACTAATTCCCATACACTATTTCTCTCAAATTGATTGAGTTCATCTTGCATGGCAACACACCAATGTTCATCACTCAAAGCATCATCAACATTCTTAGGCTCTATTTGAGAAACAAAGGTAACATTACCAATATTAAGATAAGTAGAGGATCTAGTTGTTACCCCTTTGGATACATCACATATTATTCACTCTTTTGGGTGATCTTTTGCAAATGTCCACTCTTTGGGAAGGTCTATATGTTGTTGTTGTTGAACGTTTTGATGATCATGAGATTTTTCATTATTAGACTCCTTAGTTTCTTGATTTTTATCCACCTTGTCATCAATACCAAGCTCAAATGGCTCACAATCGAATTCCCTTCCTCTATCACTTCTAATGGATACAATAGTGTATCCTTTCTCATTTTGAACCTTTCTACTAAATTTAGTGAATGCATGAATGACTTCATTTTTATGAACAAGGAAAAACACCCTTGTGAAACGAGAGAAATCATCAACAATGACGTATGCATATTGTTTGCCACCTAGACTCATGGTAGATGTTGGACCAAACAAATCCATATGCAATAACTTAAGTGGTCTAGATGTAGAAATCATGCACTTGCTTTTGAAAGATGTTCTTGTTTGTTTTCCTTTATCACATGCTTCACATACAACATTGTTTTCAAATTTCAATTTTGGCAATCCGACAACTAAATCTTTTCTAGAGAGTTTTGATATCAAGTCCATGCTTGCATGTCCTAATCTTTTATGCCAAATCCATGCATCTTCATTAAAAGCCAAGAGACATTTTCATTAAAAGAGTTTGAATAATTCAAATCCACAATATAAACATTTTTCATGCCTATGACCAATGAATAAAATTTTTCTATTCTTGATGATTTCAATGATGGAATGTGATGATTTAAAAACAAAACGATTATTCATATCACATAATTGGCTAATACTAAGCAAGTTATGCTTCAAACCATCAACAAGACATACATTTTTAATAATTGGTGAAGGTTCCTTGCCCACTTCACCTTTACCTATAATTTTTTTGAGTTGTCTCCAAATGTTACATATCCACCACTCTTGAGCTCAATTTTAGACAATTGATTTTTATCTCCGGTCATATGCTTGGAGCAACCACTATCAAGATACCAAGTGTTTAAATTGTCTTTGGCCTTCATGCATGCCTACAAAAGTAAATTTCAATTTCCTATTTTTGGTACCCATTGTCTTTTGGGTCCATAAGGGTTAGTCCTAATCATGTTATGAAGAATAGTTCCTTTAGGAACCCACACTTTCTTCACACCAACATAGGCATTGTTTCTGATATTGCAAGAATAAGCTATATGCCCCATTTTGCCACAATAGTGGCAAGTAGAGAATGGAAAGGATGCATGTGGTCTAACAAACCTAGTATGATATGATTTATTGTCATTTGTGTAATCATATCCCAAGCCACTTTTGGATAAAGACAACCTTTGACTACCGAGAAGCTTGTCAAGATTTTCTTTTCCTTGAGTAAGTTTATGAGAAACATTAGTAAGCCATGCAACCTTATTCTTTAAAGCACTATTTCCATTCAATAGATCATCATTTTTATTAGCAAAGCATTTATCAAGTTCATTCTTCAAACTATTGTTCTCCTTTTTCAAGCAATCATTCTCCTTTTGCAAGGCATCAATCTTTTTATCAAGTTCACACACAATTTTCTTCAATGCAACATTCTTGATGACAAGCTTTCTAAATTCATCATGCAATGATTCAAATGCTTCATATAATTCTTCATGAGTATATGAATCACTTACCTCATTTTCCTCATTGCTTTCTTCTTCCTTATCATCTCCAATCGCCATGAGACATAGGTTGGCAAATTCTTCATTGTATTCATCTTTTGAACTATCATTGCTATCACTCCAAGTTGCACCATTGCTTTGCTTTTCTTCTTTAGTCTTTTGTTGACTTTCTTTAGAAGAGGACATTCGAATTTGATGTGACTGGGCTTCTTGCATTCGTAAAAAATAATTTCATTCTCCTTCTTGTTTGAGAAGTCTTTTGAAACCTCTTTCTTATATGGCTTTCTAGAGAATTTCTTTTTCTTGAGAAATCTCTTGAATTTTCTAGTGAGGAAAGCACACTTTTGATCTTCTTCTTCATCTTCACTATCACTAGAAATTTCGGTCTTCGAAGTTGAGGCTTTAAGAGCTATACTCTTTTCTTTCTTCTTCTTCTTCTTCTTCTCTTCTATTTCTTCTTCTTTTTCTTCTTCCTTCATGCTCATTTCATGAGTAAGCAATGATCCCATAAGATCCTCCAATGGTAGAGTTGAGATATCTTTTGCTTCTTGAATAGCATTCTTGATTGGTGCCCAAGGTTTTGGCAATTAATGAAGAATCTTTCTAACTAGCTTGGAATGTGTATCTTCCCAATAGCTTTGACACCATTAATAATGTCGTTAAACCTATCAAACATGGTTTGTATCGATTCTTCTGGCTTCATCTTGAAGAGCTCATATTTATGAACAAGTAGGGACACTTTGTTTTCTTTCACTTGCTTAGTTCCTTCATAAGTCACTTCAAGAGTATGCCAAATTTCATGAGCACTTTGGCATTGTTGTACCTTGTTGAATTGATCTCTACTAAGTGCACCAAAAAGAATGTGTATAGCTTTATGATTTAATGAGATAAGCCTCTTGTCAATTCCATTCCATTCTTTCTTTGGCTTTTCAACTCTTTCATCATCAACTTGGTAGGAACAAATGGACCTTCATCCACAATTTGTCAAACATCAATGATTTCCAATTTAAAGAACGCCATCATCCTTGTATTCCAATATAAATAATCACTGCCATCAAAGAAAGGAGCTTGGTTAATAGATAAACCCTCATATTTAGACATATTATTCATGGATGCCATTTGGATCTATCCTCTTAGGATGTTATGCTAAGTTCAAGGGAACTATCTCTGATACCAATTGCTGGCCCGAAATGGCAATCCAAGAGGGGTGAATTTGATTTTTGACTTTTAAAACGTGTTTAAAAATATTTTTACAATAATCAAAATATTCAAGATAAGCAAAAATAAAGTAAGAACAATTTATCCAATTCACACACATAATAACTATAAATAGAGAAGAGATAGAGAAATCAAATCCAATATTTATCATGGTTCGGCCCTCTTAGCCTACATCCACTCCTCAAGCTTCCCCTTAAGATTTTGAATCCACTATATCTTCCTTCTTCAATGGGTGAAGACAACCTCTACACACTCTTGCTTCTAAGGTGCAAGATTAAATCACTCAAGTACAAACCTTGTTTTTCAAGATAAACAAGAAAACTGTCCTCTCTCTATTAAAATGAATTTCTCTTATAAATGAAGAAATAAAATGTAATCTATCACTTTTAAGCAATAATAGATTGCAAGTATAAGATCACTCTTAAGAGGAATATGAATAATTTTCCATTAAGTACAATTGAAGGTTTAAAGATGTTGCAAAGAGATAAAAAGTTGTAGTAATTGTCATTCTGAAGTGTCTTGGCTCTATTTATACGTTTCCAAGTCATACTAGTCGTTGTGGGAATTAATGTAGCCGTTGTGAGATAGAGCAGCCATGCATTTAATGCTCTGATATAGTATATAACTTGAGTAAGTAATCCTGTAACTCGAGTTAACAATTATGAACATCAAGACTGCTGAGTCATTAACTCGAGTTATCCATTCACCTAACTCGAGTTATCCATAAATATGACCGTTGGGACCACTGAATTTTGACATTTGAACTCTGATCTTGTCAGTCCTAGGTATAATCATTCTGTCTTAATGATAACTTGAGTTATACAATATGTAACTCGAGTTAGCCTTCATCTTCATGCTTCCTGTTTCATTGAATTACTCAAGTTGTGAGACATGATACTCGAGTTGGATTTATGACTCTGATACTCTGAATAAATATTTTGGGTTATTGAGATATTTAACTCAAGTTATATACCACTTGGACAACTCGAGTTGTATATGAAATTACTCAGGTAGAAGAATTTGAATCGTGCCTGAAATTTATTTCTTACTTGAGTTAAAATTCCATGTAACTCGAGTTATATAGTCACTTAACAACTCGAGTTATGTAATATTTTTACTCGAGTTGGATTTCTAAGTCTGATGGTTGATTTTTCTTCGGGACACTTGGTTCTTCGGGACAACTTGTTTAACTCGAGTTATAATATCAGTTTACTCGATTTATATATAGATATTTCAACTCGAGTTATTTATTATGATAACTCAAGTTAAATTGTCTTCTCATTTGTCTTTGCAGGTGCTTCTTATCTCTGGGTTACTTTGATTACTCGAGTTAAGTGTTTTATTACTAGAGTAAAGCATCCATGGACACATATATAATGTTAAGTATCAAACTCAATTTTTTTCATCATCAAAACCTAAAGGGATCCAAATGTTAATCTCCATTGGTTCAACAACGGTCAAATGCATGTGGCAATTTGGAGGTCAAAACAGCTGGGTGGAAGACTGTCATCTGTGATAAGGAAGATAATTTATGCAATTCTACAAATAATGTTGCATATAAAAATGTTTTCCAAAACATTTAGTTGCAATATGAAAAATTCACTAAATTGTCAAAAATATTTTTATTTTGATTAATAAAATAATTTAGTTGCTTAAAAGTTTTTGCTGCATCGCTTGAGAGTCGTGCTAGTTGCATATAAACGAGCATGCATCGAATATGATATGCATAGTACGTACATTGATCTGGCATTGGATACATCATAGTCCCATTTGTCACTATGGTTTGAGAATATTTTAGAGAATGTTACGAGAGTGATTATGGTTTATTAGTGGGAGAACCATGGTTCAAAAGTGAAACAATTAGGAAACATGGGTAAATAGGTGATTTCGTAATTGCATCTAGATAATTGTATAAATAGATATTATTTTGTTGTAAGTAAACCTTTATATGTGGTTGAAATTTGAGAATAAATTAAGTACGTTTGGTTGTCGACAGGAGAGGAAAACACAAACTAGCCAGAATGTATAAATAGGCCTAATTTGCATTACATCAAGTGTCGTTGAATATTATGGAAGCTCTAGTACAGGGTTTCTAACCCTGCACTAGTTGCTGAGTGCACAACGGTTGGCTGCAAGCCTACCATTATGCACGGTGGCCAATAAGTGCAAATGGTCAAATGACCGTTTGCACTTCTTTTTTTTTTGTCTTCAACGGTTGTCCATTGTTTTAAAATTTTTTGTCTATAGATATACACTCACTACTCTTCTTACTCACTTTTTCAAACTCTTCTCTCATAATTATTTTCTCACAACTTTGATCCTATCTATTGTTTGTCACTTTGCTCAATTTTTTCTCTTTTTCCTCATTTTTTTTTTCAATTTTTCACCTTCTTATTTTAGTCTTTGAAAAAATGTGGATCCAAATTTTATCCAATCATTCTCCCAAAACCCTAATTTTTATGATTCTCAAAACTAACCATATCTCTTTTATTTACCAAATTCCCAAAACCAATCTTATTCATTCAATCCACCAAATTTTCATTTTACCCAAAATTCCCAAAATGCACCAAATTTTCAATTTACCCAAAATTCTCAAGATCAACCAAATTTTCATCCTACCCAAAATTCTCAAAATCAACCATATCCTTAGTTTCCATCTTTTATGCAAAATTATCCATATCCATTTTTTTCCCTAAATATGCAAATAAATTCTCATAATTTATATGTCGGTTATTGAATCGATAATTCCAAATTGACGGAAATAGATTCTATTTCATCGTCTCAAATCCCATCATTTTCCACAGAACCAGGGATTGAGAATATTAATTTAACGTAAAAGCCAAACGAAGAGGTCAGAGATAAATGTTAATCATGGAGTATGGGGATGACAAAAGTCTCACAAAAGCGTGGCTTAAAATTTCATGTGATCCAATTGTACGTAATGAGCAAAGCGAGAAATAACTTTGGAAATGAATTGTTGAGTATTACAACGAACATTGAAGATCGAGTGTGGAGAGAAAAGTAAGTCATTGCAAGAACCATTGGTATTGGATGCTGCCTACGATTAATGGTTTCAACCAAATCTATAACAAATTATTAGGTGAGCATCATAGTGGTTAGAGTGATGATCAATTGAGGGAACATTCTCAAGAGCTATATTATCAAAATCATAAAAAACATTTCAATTACGAGCATGTGTGAGTACTTTTAAAAAACAACCTAAAGTAGAAAGCAAACGCTCCTCTATCTACGTCATCAAAAAGAGCAAAAAACCACGAGAGTGTTGCCTACACAAGTTCATCAAATATGGAAACCAACGATGATGAAGTGCGTCCTATTGGACAAAAAGCAACAAATGCTCAGTCAAAAAGAAAAGGAAAAGCAAAGGAAACTACAAAAAAAAGTGAAAGATTGACATGGAATGTGGAGTGATTTTCTAAAATCTCAAAAAGAAAAAATTGTTGTTGCACATAGAATGACTGATGCTAAGAAAAAAGAAATTGATTATCAAATATTTACAAGTGATATGTATGACATGGTTGCGGAACAACTTGAGCAGCATCATAACTTTTCAATGCAATAAAAGGGAAATGGGGTATGTAGTAACCATTTTATGTTCTTTTTAGAACTAATTACAATGTAATATTTTTATTGTTTTGTTATTAATATATAGACATTATTGTAATTTTCTACTAATGAAATTGTATTTTCAATGCTTAAATTTTTAATTTTTGAGTTAAATTATATTTTAAATATTTATTCAATCAACCATTAAATTATATTTTACTAAAATTATTATTTTTAAATATTCAATTAAATAATTATTAAAATAAATATTATATGCTATAATTCCTAACATAATATTTTTAATTCAAATATTATCTCACAAAATATTTATGTCAAATAAATATTTTTTATTATAATTTAGATGTTATAAATAAATAAAATAATGAGTAAAGTGATTATAGGTCCCATATTAGAATATAGTTAGAGGTTAACCATTGGGGAGAGATGGTTCGCTAAGTGAAAAGTTAGTGGATTGTTGATGTAGTATATTCATCAACTCTAAAATGGGTTAATGCATTAGAGATGCCTTAGATGCCTATAAAAGTGGTCCAAAACATATGAGAGTGTCTTAATTCATACCAAGTTGTATTTATACGTAAATATCAGAAGTGTCGCACATTGAAACATGCATCATTCGAGCATCGCATGCATATATTGATACATACACATTATGTATTGATAGAAAATTGCGTGATTATGTGTATTAGGTGCGAAGGGCTACTGAGAGGCTTTAGAGGTGAGCTAAGAGACTCAAACTTGTTTTGTCTTATCAGTGAGCCCGTTACATGCTTTACGTGCTATATTTGTATATTATCTGATATATTATTATTGCTATGAGCTAAAATGAGATATGTGGAATTATTGACATTGGTTATGGTTAGTGATTTGATTATGGGTTATTGATGAATTCTTATATGATACGCACTCGAATATTGTTGATGATATGCTGGACCCAATGTATATAAGTTATTGGAAATGTTATTGAGATAAATTGTGTATATATGTGTCGCATTTGATTTCATGTGACTTAAAAGGATTTTTATGACCAAATTGTTTAGGTATATACATTTCTATTGGAAATATTGGTTATATCAGAAAGTAAATGGAACTAAGTGCTATACGAAGCTAAAACTTGTAAGAGCCACCTCTAGATTCTATTATATTATATTGGACTGACCAACGATTTATTTGATTTATTTGATCAGACCTACGGGTCATATCTATCGGACATTGCAAAACCTTTGAGTCAATTCTATTGGTATTAGAAAGATCCTTGAGATATGTTATATTGGAAACTCAAGACAATACTTGACATGTTGGGCCATTACCAAATTAAACAGACTTGCATCGTATGCTTATCGTATCTAGATTATTTGTTGTCTATTGGATTGCATATATATATTGTACCATTATATAATTTTTAATGAATGTTGGATTCCTCATTGAGTTATGACTCATAGAAAGCGCAAAAGTTTTCCCAGGTATCAACATGTTAGCTTTTGAGCCGATTTTCAGGCTTGTAAATACAACGACACAATAGAGGTCGAAATGATTCGATCACTCTCTCTCTCCTTATCACGTGTGCATACAGGGCTTAGGGATGAGATCTTCATGGCTCATTATGCATTGAACCTTTGTCTACAGACTTGGTTTTACTCTATGATATGTATTATATGTTTACGAGTTTTACAAGTTTTATTTGTGAACATTTGTGGTAACTATTTTACTAGTTTTACAATTAAGTGCTTGCTGTAAATTCATTTTTATATGTAAATATTGTTATGTGCTATGGATGTTACGATTACATGTTATAGGAGTATGAGTGTTACAGAAGGCGAGTACAAGGAGCCATATTCATATAGATTCTTTACTAATGAACTCATAAATAGTTGAAGAGTTATAAGATTATTCATGTTAATATAGTTAAAAGTGGTACAACAATAAAAAAAGGGAAATTATTTGTTTAAAAAATTTCTACTTTGATGTCCCGTAGATAATCATAAAGAATCTATCTTGATAAATACTTGGATGCTACTAACAAGTAATAGTCATTTAGAGAAATGACTCTTTATGACCTGAAGTAAAAATAAGGAAGGGTGAGAAAACTTAATGTGGTTAGTAAAAGAAAGGACATGAAAGTTAACAGAGATAAAATTAAGGAAATAAACTGTTTTAAAATGATAAAAAGAAGGCCAAAAGGAAGAGAACTCTAATAACTGACACTTTTAGATTAGATTTGAGTGAGATGAGTGGATTGTGGTAGGAATGATCTCTTTGGTGTTTGAAATTGAGTCTAAATTGATTTGGCTTTGGGATTAATTTGAAGTGCTTTTAAGCATAAATTTCACATTTTCTACATAGGAAACGTGTGTCCAGTCAAGAGTGATATGATGTCCTCTACATCTGAGGAGAGTGGTGATCTGTCAGGGTATGAAAGGATGAGATTTTTGAATACCACATATGTTGATCCATTACATGGGCAACATGAAAAATCCTTCTAAGTTTCGATAATTTAACAAAACAACTGAAAAAAGCACGTTAGTGATTTTGAACTCACACTGAACTCAAGTCAAAATGGCAACTATACACGCTAACAAGTTATCAACACACCTTATACGTGAACAACGCGCCCTAATGAAGCAGTAGCGTACCTTAGCAACTATTATGGCTTACTGGAATGCCTATTCATATCACTAAGGCACGCTGATCTTGGAAGAACACGCGGACATGCAAGAGTATATTTCACAGAAGAAGCAACTAGGCGCACTAATAATCCAAAAGGCGTGTTAATGATTCCAGAAGAGTATCTACGCACCTAATAGAAGAAAATACACACATAGACGATTCCTAAAGTCTATTGGAACTTTCCTTTGGGTGTTAAGGCACACTAATGGATTAAGAACTCGTGCTATTGGCTCTCAAGGCCTTCTGGAATATTATTTTCATACAAGAGTGCGTTAGAATCAATGAGAAATATTTGAGATCGATAAGGTGCATTACAGATCATTAAGGCACGTTGAAGAACATATTAAGGCAAGCTGATGATTTTCAAGGCACGCTATTGAGAGTCATTTTCAATCCAGAAGCACTGGAACATCAGTAAGGCCCGTTAATGGCTTTCAACGCCCTTTGTTCATTGTGAGAGTACATGAATAGCGCATGTTAATGACAGTGAAGTCATTAAAAATCAGAATTTTGTGAGTTTCTCACAATGGCTATTTTAGAGTTACAACGACTATTTTTGAGAGCCTAGCTATAAATAGAGACTCGCACAACTGAAGACAACAAAAGAGATTTTCAGAAATTGTGCCAAAGCCTTGCAAAATTGGTTCTTGATTTTCTCTTTCTTCAAGCATACTTTGTTTTTGTGCCAACTGAGCTTTGATTTGCAATTTCGTTCTTGAGTTGGTGTGAGATCTTGATTACATATTTGTGAATCCACTATATTCAAGCTTTGGTGTCAAAGCTTAAGGGTAGAATAGGCTTACTTATTGAAGTCTTGAAAAACAAGTTTGGGTTTCTAGTTATCCTAGAAAAACTAGGATTGATTTTCTTATTTTGTCTTGAAAACAAGTGTATTGAAGGTTCTTGTGAGCCTGTAAAAATAAGGAATTGCAACGGTTTGCCTCCACCCGCAAGTGAGGAAAGCTTAGTCGATTCAAACTCTCTAGTGAGCTAGAGGAGTGAACGTAGGTCAAGGAGGATTGAACCACTATATATATGGGATTTAATTCTCTCTATCCTTCGCTCTCTTTATTGTTATTTACTTTATTAATTGTGATTGTGGATTGGACTTATTTTCTATTTTGATTCTTTTTATTTGAGAAAAAGTTTTTCAAAAGATTTTAAATTTCCACTTAAATCTAATTTACCCCTCTGTTGGATTGCCATATTGGGATTTCAATTGGTATCAAAGCTTGAGTGCTCAAAGTTTTAAAGGTATAACAACCTTGCGATTAAAGATCAAAGTGGCAATTTCAGGAGATTTATCTAGATATGAAGGCTTATCCATTAATCGAGTTTCTTTTTTTGATGGCAGCGATTATGTGTACTGGAAGACTCAGATGATGATGTTTCTGAAATGTAAAGCTAAGGAAATATAGGATGCTGTAGAAACGGGTCCATATATACCAAAGAAAACCATGGAAGGAGTAAAAACTCTCAAACCAAAATCAAAATGGACTAAACAAGATAAGAGAATGGGTTGCTATAACAATAAAGCAATACACATATTGTTTTGTGCATTCATCAAGACACAATTGAATAAAGTTCAACAATGTGCCATTGCTCATGAGATATGGATGACATTGGAGATAACCTATGAAGGAACTTCACAAGTAAAGGAAAATAAAGTCTATCTTCTTATGCACAAATATGAGCTATTAAAGATGAAATAGGGATAAGGTATCTAAGAAATTTTTGAAAGATTCAATGACATTTTAAATGGGCTAAAGGCACTTGGAAAAACCTACTCGAACTTCGAACTTGTGAGGAAAATCCTAAGAGCTCTACCAAAATCATGGGCTTCTAAGAAGGTTGCTATCTTAGAAGCTAAAGACCTTAACACATTACCATTGGAGGAATTGCTAGGGTCATTACTCTCACATGACATGGGAATACAAGAAGATGAAAAGCAATCCTCTAAGAATGAAAAAATAAGAGGAATGGCTTTAAAGTCCAAGATTGTTGAGGAATTCGAGGACGATGAAGAAGATGATAGTGATGATGAGGAAATGGCAATGTTTGCTAAAAGATTTAGATGATTCATGAGAAAGAACAAATCATGGAAGAAAGGCAAGGATCAAATCTCAAAAGAAGAATAAAAAAGGGACTACAAAAAGGACTTTAAGAAGGAAACCAACAAGGAAAACTCTTTCATTTGTTACAAACGTAACAAACTTGGTCATGTAAAGCAAGAATGCCCCCTTTCTAAGAAATTCTCCAAGTTTTCAAAGAAAATGAAAGGAAAGGCAATGAAAGCAACAAGGAGCGACAATGATGACAGTAGCTCCGAAGAGGATGAGAAAGTAGAAGAAATGACAAATTTGTATCTAATGGCAAGAGAAGATGAAATCTCAAGTGATGATGAAAATGAGGTAACCAATAACTTCACTTTTGATGAATTACAAGATGCAATTAAAGAGTTGCATGATGAGTTTCAAAAATTAGGTGCTAAATATGTTGCATTAAAGAAAAGCTCTAATGTGCTTGGTGTGAAAGTGAATGTTTTGAGTAAAGAGAAAATGAATTTCATTGAAGAAAACTTGTTATTAAAGAAAGAAGTTGAAAAATTTTCAACCATTGCCTGTAAGCTTACAAATGGGAAAGAGAACTTTGAAAAACTACTTGGATCTCAAAGACAAACTCTATCCAAACATGGCTTAGGCTACAACTTTTTTACACCTAAAAAATCTTTTAAAATCGTGTTTGTAAAATAAGGCACCTTGGTTGAAAATGCATGCTCATATTGTGGTGTTGATGGACATTTTTCTTACCATTACAAGTTGAAACAAGCTAGGTTAGTTGGGGTTAAAAGGATTTGGGTTCCAAAAGGAACAATCATACCCAACATAGGAAGAACTAACCTTAAAAGGACCAAAAATGATTTGGGTACCAATTTCAAAAGTTTGACATGTCTTTGTAGGTATGTATGAGAGCTAATGAAAAGAAGAACGTGTGATATCTTGACAATGGATGCTCTCACTACATGACTGGAGATAAATCTATGTTTTCATACATTTCACCTAAAAATGAAGGCTATGTTACATTTAGAGATAATAGAAAAGGTAAGATCATTTGTGAAGGTAAGGTTGGTAAGTCTCCTAACCCAACCATTGATGATGTGTTTCTTATTGATGGATTAAAGCACAACTTGTTGAGTATTAGTCATTTTTGTGATAAAAATTGTAAAGGTGTGTTTGAACCTTCTAAATGTGTAGTGTATGATAATCATGATATTTCTTTGCTTGTTGGTTCTAGACATAACAATATATATATTGTTGATTTGTTTGATTCTAAAGCCTTCAATGAAAAATGCCTAGTTGTTGTGAAAAATGATACTTAGTTGTGGCATAAGAGATTAGGACATGCTAGTATGCATATGATCTTAAAATTGAGCAAGCATGATCTAGTTAAATGATTGCCTAAGCTCAAATATGAAAAAGATCTACTTTGTGATGCATGTGTCATGGAAAAACATTCAAATTCTTCATTTCATAGCAAGAATAACATATCTACATCTAGACCATTAGAGCTATTGCATTTAGATTTGTTTGGTCCCATGAGCATTTTAAGTCTAGGTGGTAAAGCATATTGTTTTGTCATTATAGATGACTATTCTAGGTTCACTTGGGTATTCTTTCTTTCTCACAAAAGTGAGACATTTCATGCATTCATGACATATAGCAAAAAACTCCAAAATGAAAAATGATATGCTATTACTTCCATTAGAAGTGACAGAAGAGGTGAGTTTACATATGAGCCATTTGAATCTTATTGTGAGGAGCAGGGTATTTTGCATAATTTTTCTACTACAAGGACCCACAACAAAATGGTGTTGTTGAAAGAAAGAATAGGATTTTGCAAGAAATGGCAAAGACCATACTTAGTGAGATCAACATCCCCAAGTACTTTTGGGTTGAGGCGGTTAACACCGCATGCTATATAGTAAATAGGGCATATATTTGATCCATTCTCAAAAAGACTCCTTATGGGCTGTGGAAAGGAAGACATGCCAACATTTAATACTTTCATGCATTTGCATGCAAATGTTATGTTCACAACAATGGAAAAGAAGCCTTAGAAAAATTTGATCCAAAATCTGTTAGTGTAAGCCCTAGCCCCAAGCACATTGTTTACCCCTTTATATTTGATATATATAGTATGAGGCATTTTTCATCCTGTTTCTTATTTCTGTGCATATTTAATTGGATGAATTATCCGTGAATAGTGGTTCTGA
>CAODLS010304473.1:0-10241 GCA_948243855.1 Flueggea neowawraea
TGTAAAAGTTTTGTTTCAATGTTCATATTTTTGTGTATATGTTTCTTATCGAAATACCAAAATATTATTATTTTTGTTTCAATTGTAATTATATATGGATGGAAATGTTTGATTATATTCTCTTTGGAGACACAAAGTTAATGTTTGATTATATCTAGATGAAAATATTTTATTTTGTTGAGTTTGATTGATTTGTGTCGATCTCTGAAGACTTTCAAAAACCTTCGAAATATTTTTTGAAGAACATTTTGTATATCTTTTGAAGACCTTGAAAGATCTCCATTGAAGACATTCGACGTCCTTTTGAAGACCTCCAAAGGCCTCTTTTGAAGACCTCCGAAGATATTTTGAAGACCTCTGAAGACCTTATTTGAATACTTTTGAAAAATCATTGTAAATTTTTAAAAATTTTCATATATTTCTATAACCAAATTAATTATCATTAAATTAAATTAAAATTTATAAATATTGTGTAAACTGAAATATAATTAAATTAATTTTTTTATAAAAACAATTGTGAACTCTTTTTTCGAGATCTAGAGAAAGATCTTAGATTAAATCAAATTTATTATAAAAAATTGAAAATTTCCTTTTAAAAATCCTCTTAAAACTTCTAAAGACCTTTTGAAAAAAACATATTTTTTTTTGTGTTAAAATTCATTTTTCTTTAAAAGAGTTAATTTTTTCAAAAATATCGTAATTTTTTATGATTATAACATTTGTCAAATTGAGTTTATTTTATCTGTTATTTTTCTAAATTAGAACGTTGGATTGTCAAAAATAGAATTTTATTTTTTAATAAAAGTGTGATTTTCCTTTTTTCTCCCTAATCACACCACGGAGAAACAACAGCCATTAGTTTCAATTTGTACACGTAATTCATTTACAACCGTACGATCTAGGTTTTCCGCAGAAACTTCACTGCTCATTGCTGGAACTATAAAACATAACCAAGCCTCATTTTTGCTTTCTTTCATTACCAGCGCACTCTAGGGTTTTTGCAAACCTCAAAAGTCTCAAGAATCTCCAGGAGGTTAAAGAGACGGTACCATTCGTCCGCCTTTACAGCTTCTTAGCTTCGTCTTGGCCCTCAATTTTGTTGTACCACATACTCTAGTTAGTATATCTGTTTGTAGTTGTTAGAAATGGCAGTGAAACAATCCAAGGCAGAGAAGAAGCTCGCATACGACGCAAAGCTGTGCCAGTTGCTGGATGAGTACAGCCAGATCTTGATTGCGGCAGCCGACAATGTTGGGTCCAACCAGCTCCAGAACATCAGGAGGGGTCTCAGAGGTGACTCTGTTGTGCTCATGGGAAAGAACACTATGATGAAGAGGACCATCAGAGTTCATTCTGAGAAGACCGGTAACACCGCTATTCTCAACCTCATTCCTCTCCTTCAGGTACTTCACTCTCAAAGGGTCGATCTTTTCAATAATTTGTGATTTCTTTGTGATGAAGATATTTAAAGATATGAACTTTTTGTTTGCTGCTTTTTGTGCAGGGCAATGTTGGACTTATTTTCACCAAGGGCGATCTCAAGGAGGTCAGCGAGGAGGTCGCGAAATACAAGGTGGTTTAATGTTTTCTTAAATGCTATTAGTATATAGTTTAATCTTGTTGTGTGTCTGCCTTAATCGGTTATTTCTTGATGAATTTGTTATGTCTTTCTGAATCTATGTGTTTGTTGTTCGGTTAGTGTGTCTTGCTTGGTTATTGAATTGGATCGATTTGAATTAAATAGGTTGGAGCTCCAGCTCGTGTTGGTCTTGTCGCTCCAATTGATGTTGTTGTCCCTCCTGGCAACACCGGTCTTGATCCATCCCAGACCTCTTTCTTCCAGGTAGGTTTGACCTAATTCTAGCTGCAATTTTGTTTCTTCAATATTTCTTTTTTTTCTGAGGTAGAGTATAATGGTTACTTATTAAATGTAAAATGTTTAGGTGCTTAACATTCCCACCAAGATTAACAAGGGTACTGTCGAAATTATCACCCCTGTGGAACTGATCAAGAAGGGTGATAAGGTTGGTTCTTCTGAGGCAGCCCTGTTGGCAAAGCTTGGCATAAGGCCGTTCTCATACGGTCTTGTCGTCCTTTCTGTTTATGAAAATGGGTCTGTGTTTAGCCCTGAGGTTCTTGACCTTACTGAGGATGACCTGGTTGAAAAGTTTGCTGCTGGTGTTGCCATGGTCACTGCATTGTCATTGGCCATCTCTTACCCAAGTCTGGCTGCGGCACCACACATGTTTACCAATGCCTACAAGAATATTCTGGCTGTTGCTGTAGCTAGTGAGTACACCTTCCCTCAGGCAGAGGAAGTTAAGGAGTACCTCAAGGTGTGAAAATTTTTGAAATCATTTACCGAGTCTGTTTATTTGTGGAAATTCTCTAAATTTAACAATGTATGTGTATTCAGGATCCAAGCAAGTTTGCTGTTGCGGCTGCTCCGGTTGCTGCTGCTAGCTCTGGTGCTGCCCCAGCTGCTGCTGCCAAGGAAGAGGAGAAGAAGCCAGAACCAGAAGAGGAGTCTGATGATGACATGGGTTTCGCCCTATTTGATTAAGTTTTTTTAGTTTTCTTCTAGTACAACAGATTTGGAAATGTTTGTGTTATGTTTATGGATGTTGTTCTGTCGTTTCATAGTTTGATTTCGTTTGCGTTGGTTAGTGGAGTTCTTGTCTTGTTTAACATTCAGGAAGGTCTGATATAGTTTTTGTCTTGAATATGTTACCTCTAAATGAGTCAATTATTACTACTAATAGGGAGTTGACAGCAATCAAAAATAAGAAAAACCAGGCCTTGCTTTCATTTCTTGGAGAAGTCATGTCAGTCCTCTTGGTGTGCGTTACTGTATTGAATAGTGTAATTACGATTTTATCGGCTAAAATTTGGAAGGAGTTGAGGTAATATGTCAAATGGTTTGTTTCCCCAATGGCCAATGGCACCGTCCCTTCTTTGCTCCGTCAGTGAGCCTCAATGTCCCGTTCGGCTTCACCTCTCCTCGCTTTGCTCGCTTCCTTTTATCCTTTTTTTCGGAACTCATTGTATTTTGTTGGTCTTGATTTTCTTTTTGCCATTCAGTTCTTTTGATCTGCGTTTATGTGGCGACCTATGGATGCTCCCACGATGCCTGGTCTTTCGATTTTGAACCTCTGTTTCATATTTGGGGCCTTGGGGATAATTTGCTGTACGCCCCGGTGCAGCTTTATATGAATGACAACATTTCTCTCGCATAAAAAAAAAAAAAATTAATCCAGGTGACATGAGCTTGTGTTCTTTTTTTTTTTTGATTGAGAAGGCTGATTAATGGGGAGCCTTCAAGCCTGTTCCACACAATTTCATCAACCATACCATTCTTCAATCTACCTAGGACTCGAGGAATGAAGAGCTTTGCCTTATTTTACACAGTTATGGCTAAATGGTTTGCACAACAAATATACCATCCACTTCGTCTTTGCACTTGAATCGTTCAAACTTTAGGGGATCCATGTACTACGACGTCTTGAGAGTGGGCTGACAATGTCACTTGTCTCGGCACTTGAGTCCAACACATGTTGGGAACATGAACCGGATGGATTTGGAATGCCGTATAAATTGGTGGGGGTAATTACGCGGTACATTAGCAAAATTTTGCAAAATTTATTTCATATAGAACACTTTCACATATTATAGATTCATGTGCGTCACTTTTCGAATTCACGACATGACTTTTCAAATCACACGGCGTCTTGTTTATATGTTGTTAACTTGTTATTGATATTTATATGTTTTGGCATATTGTTGATTTATTGTTGATGTTTTTTATATTTGAAAATTCAAAATTTTTTGTTTATATGTTGGTTATATCTTTTGTTTATATGTAAAAAACAACATATAAACAAAATATTAATAACATATAAATAATATATCAACAACAAATTAACAACATATAAATTACAGATTTATATATATATTATTTTTAAAATATCAACAATATATAAACAACATTCAAATAATAAATGAACAAGAAAAAAATATAAATAATATATAAATATCAACAATATATAAACAAGTTCGTGAATCTATAATATTGATTAGTGAGTCGCGTATTTAAAATTTAAAAAATGTATCACGTGAATATATAATTAATGATTTTGGACTCCGAAAATATGTAATTGACCATAATTTGGTACTTGTCTCAGTGACTCACTCAATGTGGAATCATTTGCACCGGGAAAATCTTGCAAAAGAAAGGTTACCAACTAGGTACGAAACGCTAAAACAGAAACCACCAAACCAAAGAAAGTCAGCCAAACTAAACCAATACCTCTTCTTATCTTGGTACTATTCTCACACCTTATCACAATTAAGATAGTCTTTATGCCTCTCAACTTTTACTTGATGGATAGATACTGGCATACTGCAAAGGCAGGCCGCCGACCCGCCGTACTCTTTCCATGAGACTTGGTTTCCACTAACCTTAGTCTTAATTAGCAATTTATAATTAGATTAGAGTTGACTTGCATTTTGGAGGCAAACCGTCCCATCTCTCGCATGCTCATGTCTATCCAACTTCACCCTTCTAGATAACATGGAAGCATAATGCTCACAATTGTGCTGTTAAATTTGTTTTTAAAATTTGTTTTTTCTGTTTTTTGACGAAGATTTTTCGTTATTGAATAATTCTACTTAGAATTCTAACTTTAAATAATAAAGTAATTGATGGACCCCGACAATGCCTTGCTCGTCATAACTTTGTTAATTTTAGTTGTGGCCACTTTGTTTTGGTGTTGTCTAGAGAGATGGATAATCTGGTACTACAATGTTTTGGAATTGAAAAATCATGACCCAATAATGGTCAACGTAATGCTGAGGCTAAAAATTTCTCAACCAAACAAACTTTTTCAACGTGATTTATCTAGTGGACTATTCACAAGAGCCCTAGCTTATTGTCGTAAACAGCCCTTTTTTCGACTTTTTATTTGTAACTTGATATAATAAAACAAGAAAAGAATCCACTACAAAGAAATTTAGAACCACGGCTATGATTTTTTTTATAAGCGCATCTCTAATACTCTTTTTAAAAATTTAAAATTCTTTAAAAAGAAAAAAAATAACTCAAAAATGATTGCGATGGACTCTTTATATTTTATATATAAATAAAATAAAGAGTAAATATGATTATCTACTACTAGAGAGACAATTTTCACTCTCTATTCTCTTTATCATTAATGTGACTTAATTTTCAATACAATTTAAAATTTTATATTGGCCAATTATATTTTATATACAATTTTTATTCTACTTTTTAAATAAAACATTAAAATTTAAAAAGCATTATTGAAAATAATTTTTATTTTTATTCTTTAAAATTTAAAATACTATTTATATAAATAAAAAATGTTTTTTAAAATAAAAAACACCGTTAGAGATGTTCTAAGACTATTATCTCATTATTGTCGTTTTGATTAAATGAATGTGAGGAAGTGAGAATCAAATCTTTCTATTCGCTTTCCCAATGTATTCGTCACCAAAGAAATCAATATTACTTATTTTCTTAAATATTAACTTTTATGTTTCTTCATATTCTGCATTATTTATTTATCTATTTATTTACTATTTAATCTCTTATCTATTCTATCGGTGCAATTTCTTGCGTTCCAAAAAAGTTTTGATTTTATCATTGTCTTTTTAATATGTATAAATTTTTATTAAGTTCTGAATTTGTGATGTGAAGGTATTCAATTAAGAATATATAATAAATCAAATAAAAGATTAAGAATTTATTTTGATATGCGCAGTCGAAGAAGTCAATTAGATATACAATAAATAACTTATTGCTAGTAGGGATGGGCGTGGGCTGGGCCAGACCTGGTCTATCGGGCTGAAGGTCCAGCACAAGCTCGTCTATCCAAAAGGACGGGTCGAGCCGGGGCCGGGCCGATGGCCTATTTTTTTTAAATATTAAAATTTTTTATTTTTTTTATCAAAATACAATTTAATATATACTTTATTACATAAATTATACTTTAATAAATACTAAACAACTCTTAAATTTATAATTGACATTATTTTTTTCTAATTCATAACACATAATACATCAAATTAATATTAATATACTATATATTATATATAAAAAATATACTATATATATAACCGAGGCTGGCCTGCCGAGCCTCACCACAAGCCCAACCCTATTTTTTTAAAAGCATAAGCAGGTCGGGCCAGGCCGCTTGCCTGGAAATATTGCCCCAGACTCGTCCTTTTTTCGGGCCGACCGGACTGGGCCAATGTGCCCCATCGTTATTAGTCACCACAAACCACATTCGCTAGGACGACGAAAACGTGGTTCGCAACCTAAATGTCATCAAAACTATCTTCTTACAAGAAAGATGGAGTATGCAACGAAGAACGAAATCTCCTCCACTTAGACACTAAGGTCGACGACACACATACTCCAAAGAGCGGGAGAATGTTCTTGTTGAACCGGTTTGGTCAACATGAGAATCCATTATAAGTTTTGATGATTTAATAAAACACTTGAAATAGTTAAGCTATGCACGTTGCATAACCCTTTAAGCGCGTTGAAGGACGATCTAAGCTCGTTAAACCATGATCTATGCACGTTGATCATGTTGGAGTAATTTTGGGTTTTCCAAAATGGATACTATGGCGCAGAAGAGTATACAATGCACGCAGACTAGGTGATATGCACGTAGAAGGAAGTTCAATGTGCGTAGATGTGTCAATATCAGAGGACAAAATGATCCAGAGTTATGTTGTGCATTTAGAAGAGAGACCAATGCAGATAATAGAGAAGAGAAAACTATTGGTATGAAGGTTGCATCATACAATGCATGTGGACGAATATGCTAAGGACGTAGACAGGATTGTGATTCAAACTGAAGAAGGCTAACGAGACAAGTCTTAGTCACATTTTACATCGGTGGAATGTGCGTAGAAGAGTAATTGTGACATATTTGAAGACACTATGCTATGCACACAGTATGAGATACTAAGCACGTATACAGGGCTCCAAAATATTGACAAATTCAAGACACTCATCAGGAATTTAAATTTGAATATTCTCTAGCAGAGTCACTTGAAAAATCAAATGTGTGATCTTGGAAATACGTCAATACGCGTAGAAGATTTTGCAAAGCGCGCAAAACAGAGGAACTACCCACATAGAACGGGATCAATGCGCGTAGTATTTACCTAATGCTATTTTAAATGAAACAATGGCTACTGGACGCAGTACAATACAAGCAGAAGGAAGATTACCTCGTGTACAAATCTGATGAAATCTTGGACTATGCACCTAGCACGGGTTGACCTCAATAATTTCAGCATTTTATAATTCTCTTACAACGGCTACATTTGAGAGATTAATTATAAATAGACATCCCCAATCCAGAGGTAACTAACAACATTGTTGAGAGAGTGTCAAACCCTTGCAAATTTATTTCTTGACTTTCTCTCTCTTAATGTTCTTGAGTTCTTGCATACCAACTGTACTATTAATTTGCTATTTTCTATTGAGTTGGTGTGAGAATATTGCTTTCAACTTAGGAATCCACTTGTAATCAAGCATGGTGTTAATCTTGAAGGGTAGAATAGGTTTTCTTGTTTGATTCCTTGAAAAATAAGTGTGGTGTTGGTTTTCTTGTTTGGGCCAGTCGAAAACAAGATATAAAAGGTTGTTTGTGAACTTGCAAAACAATAAGTGTAACGGTTTTCCTCCACCCGGAAATGAGGAAGTGTTTAATGGATTGAAAACTCTCTAGTAACCTAGAGGAGTAGATGTCGGTCAAGAAAGATCAAACAACTATACGCCAGACTTTTTATCTCTATCCCTTACTCTCTTTATTTTCAGTTTATGGGGTTGTATTTTGGATTCAACTTTGTATCTCAAAATCAAAAAATCAACACCAAAACCCCAACCCAATTTAGATAAGGTGTTACTACTACTACTACTACTTTTTTCCATAACTAAAGAAATACTTAATCATATATATTATAATGCTTCAGATAAATAGAAAATTGAAGAGACAATTTTTAAAATTTCTCTATTTATTTTTTAAATTTTGAGATAATTTATAATTTTTAAAGATTTTTTATATAGTTAATTTAATTAATAATCATTGGACACATTAAATGTAATTTTATTCTCTATGAATTTATTAATTATTTAAGATGAATTAAATTTATTTAATAATAATATGAATCCAGACAAATAGGAAGTTAAAGAGGTAATCTTTAAAATTTCTTAACTAATATTTTGAAATTTTTTATAATTTATAATTTTAAATAATATTTTATATAGTTAATTTAATTAACATTCATTGGACACATTAAATGTGTTTTTATTCTCTACGAATTTATTAATTAATGAAGATGCATTAAGTTCATTTAATGATATATTATTAAAAATTAGCTTAAATATTATTTGTGAAACCTCAAGAGACATATCATATCATATATATTATAGTGTTCTGGACAGCAAGTAAATTGAAAAATTGTCTATGTGTATGCTTTTGTTGTTGAAAAATGATATTTTCTTACTTGGGATGATTTTGTGAGAACTATTATTTGATTGACATATGGATAATATTTTAATTTTTTGGTGTAGTATTGGTCTTTTGATTTGCCTACATTATAATCACCTATTTCTACCATGTTAAAAAAAATCACATATTTCTACGAATACCTACCTTTTATTTTTTTTTCTTATTAAGTATATAAATGATCTTGTGGATAAAATCCAAATTTGTTTGATTTACCTTCATTATAACCACCACATTTATTTTTTAGGAGCATGTCAATTAAAAAATTTAGATTTTTAAAATTTCAAACTCAAAATTAAGCCCACACCACGCGTGGGCATTCAAATTAGTTACTTTTTGTTGTAGCCTCGGAAAATGAACAACAATAATAACTAAGCACAACAATAATAACTAAGCTCATAGAACTCAAACTTCTCGGAAAATGTGAACGTCACCTTGAGACCTGCAAACACGAAATACGATAAGGTCAGGTTGCTTCCTAGGGGAATCTCCGACACTGAAGTCAATAGAAAATTCTGCAAAGTATAAGTGTATTCAGCCAGTAAAACGTACCTCAACGAATAGCCTTTGAAGACTATTTATAGGTGGTGTTTTGATGAGCGTCATTGAATTTCTGTAACGTTCGTTCTTATTGAAGATTGTAACATTTCAGTTACAATATTTAAATACGCCAAGTGAACTTTATTATCCAGGTTATATCAATTGCTCCCCACTATTTTCTTCAGAATTTCCGAATATAAGAGTAAAAACAAAAATTCGAGGTATGAGGTCAATTTCGACATTGGTATCATTGATGAAGCTCTTTTTGAAATTTATTTCTCAATGTGGGGGTGATCCACTAATCTTGCAAGCTTTCAGGTCCTTAGTGAAATATATTTTGTCAAACCTTTTTGTTGGGCTCTTCACCAGCCGAACCTACTCCATTTGCTTTACATTGGTTGAACTTCTTGTCTGCGTGGGCTCTTTGATCTGTAGCCCATTTAGTTTTCTTTGGGTTGTCTGATTTCGAATTGGCCTGTTGGGTTTGGCTTCTTTTTTTTTTTCGCCCTGGCTGTCTGATTCTTTTGGCTTTTCCACTATTGTTCAAAGTCAACGTCCTCTTCCTTTATTTGTTTCCAGTTTTGGCGGCTTCTATCTTAGCAACTTTCAGATTTAATTCTTTTTTTCTGATTCTCTTTCTCGATGTTTGCTGTCCTTCCTTCCATATGAGATTCCAATTTCCTTCCAATTTTGGCTCCAAATTGAATTATTTGACTAGCCCCCTCTTGATTGTTTTCCGAAATCCATCTACTCTTTGAATTATTTTCTGGGTTGCCAACCATGGTATATTTCCAAACTATTGCAGATTCTCAATCCTTCTTTATTTTCTTTCTTTTATCAACAGACACCAATTAGCATCCTTGATCAATTTTTTCTTTTTTGTTCTAAACTTTCCAGATTTGATTTGATGCTCTACATCAACGCCTTATATCTCCTTGTTCATTTATCAGATTGGCTTCCCAAATTGATGCCAATTTCCAGTATTTCCGACTTGTGCACAAATTGATTGTGTTGCTTCCTTATTTAATTTCAAAGATCCTTGTTTGCTTCTCACCAAATCACAGCCATGATCCACGCCTATTTTGGCTTTGATTCATTCTGGAAGATTTCGTTATTTTTAACAAATCAATGCCAAGCTTCCTAATTGATTTCACA
>CAODLS010304483.1:0-10014 GCA_948243855.1 Flueggea neowawraea
GAGAGAGAGAGAGAGAGAATGTGTTCATCAAAGGTGGTGAAGGCTGACGGAGAGAGGTGTTGTTGAGAGAGGGAAGATGCATTCCGAAAATTGCTCTTTAAAATGGATCAAAAAGAAATAAATAGAAACTAAACCGAGTGAGAGAGAGTGAAATAAGCACTACTACTATCTTCTAACCATGTAAAATAATTAAGCCCCTGAATGACAAATGTTAAAAAGAATGCAAATGAATGAGTACAATTTGGTATTCAAGAAAAACCCAAAATATATCATTAAGGACAATTTTTATAATTCAAAATTTATTGACTTTCAATCCTATGCCATTCATCCAAAGGCTGAGCATTTCAAATTTTTAAAACAAATAATTACTTTTTTGTTGTGCTCTTAAGGCATAAACCTATAAGAAAGTTCACAAATGGAATCACAGAAAAATGAGAGAACAGGATTCAAAATGAATAGATGAGGTCCTGAATATGGGATAACAAAATGTAAGAATCCAATGAAAAGATTTGGTATTTTCAGAGACACATTCTTTCAAATAACCTTCTTGTAAAATTTAAGACAATTCCACATATATAGATTAAAACACGCAATAAATTCAGACCAAAATTGTAGATTAAAACACATCGAAAAAATTAATTCCACCAAACCCAGTTTAAATTTAGAGCAAAAACACACCTAGCTTAGGAGGAGATGCACTGAAAATAATGTAGAGGAGGAGGGAGGACCACAATACCGAGAGAACAGAGCCACAGGCTTGATTCACCGCCAACGCCGCGACTTCCAGCTGAATGACAACTGTTAAAAAGAATGAAAATGAATGCGACAAATAGGAGAACTTAAGCTAGGGCTATTGACGTGATCTAAGCTCATATTCTGTCTAATTTGTGACCGAAATTCTGGTAAAATTTGTCTCCATATCATTTGTTTAATTTCTAAAATGGGAGGTGAATATTCATAAGGAAGAAATATTGAGCAGGTATTGAATATAAAAAAAATTCGTTTTTTTCAATTACCCATTTAACTTCACAATCCAAGAAAACAAATTTTTCATTCAAGAATTAACCAACATTAAGCCATTGAAGAAAAAAAGGACAGACATTAATGGGATGTTAATTGATTAAAATAATATTAACTTCCACGAGAACAACAAATATGAGTAATGCAGTGAGCATAATCGATCCACAGAGACCGGTAAAAAATTGTTTAATTGCCAAAAAATAAAAGTAAAATAAGTTGATGAAAATGGAGTTGATACCAAAAATTAAAGGAAGCAGAAATTGAAAATTGGCAACAAAGAAACAAATAGCAAGAATGAAAATTACGGAAATTCAATAATAATAAAAACCTAGTTAAGGTACTTCTCTGTTCAATCCAATAAGTTGATCATAGACACAAAAGATCAATATAAAACATTCGAATAGAGAGAGTTATAGTTAAAGGTGATCATGGGTCGGTTCAGATTGGATCTAACTTAAGAACCGCAATTGAACCGAAATTTCAGTTATTCCATTTCTCAAGAACCAAAACCAAATCGAAAGACCCGAAATTTCGGAATAAAACGGTTCGGTTCTTTGGGTCTTTCGGTTTGGAGAAACCAGGACTGTTCCGGTTCGATTCTTGAGACTTTTTTCCAAAAAAAAAAACATTTAATCAAACTTTTATACATACAAATAAATTTTACGATATAATATTAAATCTACAATAAAATTAAACCAATATAGAAGTAAATCTACACCAAAAATTAAATCTAAAAATAAATAAACTACAAAATCTATAATTTCAGAATAAATTTTTATTATATAATTATTACTTTTCCATATATATATATATATAACTGTCTATATATACAAAATTATTGTTCATATATATATATATAAAATTAGTTGTTCATATATATATAATTTTCGGTTCTAGTTTCTGCTCATTTCATATATTATTTAAGACCAAGAGCCAAACCAAATAAAAAATTTGGTGCAATTCGGTTCGGAGAAAGTCAAAAGTCAAATATTCTTTTCGGTTATGTTCGGTTATCTCCAAAACTCATGCTCAGCCCTACAAGTAGCTATGACTTCTAGCTAAGCCGGGCATAATAGTTGATATCAATCTGATTTTTTTAAAAATTAAATCTTAACAGTATTATAGTGTGATATAAGGTAGATGGTCAATTTTACCCACAGTCATTTACTTATTTGGTTTAGTTCAACTCGGTCATAAAAGTGAAATTTTGTTTAAAATGACCACTAAACTTTCTTAATTTATCCAACAAGGTTATTTTGGCCATTTTTTATGAAATCCGATTGCGAAAATATAAAATAGCACACACATTTGCTTTCTTTAAGCTTCTCATCTGCCACATAAACAATTCTAAACATATTAAAATTTTTAATAACTTAAAACTCTCAAACTCTAAGCTTTCAAAAATAAAAATTCACGACAAAAAAAACTCTACAAATGTAAATCAAGAACTAAACTCATTTTCAAAAACTTTAAATTTTTAGCAATTTTTTTTTGTAAATCTTAGTCAAACTAAATCTGAGAATCAGGGGAAAATAAAATTCTAGTCTCTCTCAAACCAAATTCCTATTTTTCCCAAAATTCATAATCTTTGAATCAATGGTTTTCAAAATCATGCCTTTGTTTGTTTTATTTACTCACTTTAATTCATTCTCTATTTCTCGTTTCACAAAATAGCTTAATTTACATAGTAGATAATTATTTAGAAATCACACCTTCGTCAACAACATCGTCAATGGTTCTACATTTGTAACTCTGTCTCATTGGCCCGGTCTCGAGTCTTGTTGGCTTGCTTTGTTTTTGCATCTCTTCTTAAAGTATCGTCAACGGAGATAGCGGGTCTGTGTTGATTTCCTTGCCGGTAGGGAGTGGATTTGTCCTTATGTTTTCAATGGTGAAAGCAAATAGATAATAATGGTAGAGCAAATGGTAGATGATGATGGTGGAGCAAGTTTTGATGAATAAGTCAGTGCTTTAGGTTAATAATAATGTGAGTTACAATTTCATGGCTAATCATGCAAAAAAAAAGGAGAAAAATGTTCATGTCAAATTTATATTTTTTTCCAGGTTGTTTCGAGAATGTATTGGTTTAAGCCTCTTGAGTACGGAGAAATAGGAACAAAGATCTAGTCTTTTATCAAGCATGTCAATTATTCCTGTGTGGTTTGTGGTGGGAATAACAAGATTTTCGAAAATAGCAGTCTTCTAGTTCTAGGTGACTTGGTTGGCTTAAAAAAAGTTTAGTATACTCAATTTGTAGTTTCATTCTATAGTTCAAAGTGAAGAGGTGGTCTGTATTATTTATCTGACTATGTAAATGGATGAAAAAAAATAAATTGTGATGCTTTTTATCTATGTGTGTAGTGTTAATATTCTAAACTAAGAAGTGAGGTTAGAATTTTTATTGAAATAAATATGAGTTGCATCGGTAATTTAGCTTGGATTGTTGTGTTCTCAATGTATTCTAAGTTCTCAACTTTTATTTGTAAGTCTTTTTTTTTTTTTAAGTTTTTGATCTTAAGATATTAGAATTTGAGAATTTTTAAGTGTTTTAAAAAATCTAACGTGCTTATAATTGTTTACGTGACAAATGACAAGTTTAAAAAAGGCAAATGTGTGTTATCTTATATTTCTGCCTATGGATTTCATAAAAAACGACCAAAATGACTTTGTTGGACAAATTAAGAAAGTTCAATGACATCTTGAACAAAATCTCACTTTTGTGACCATCTTGAACTGAGTCAAATGGTTGAGTGACCATGGGTAAAATTAACCCCAAGGTAGAAGCTTCAACTTTTGCGTTTTTGCCAACTAGATAATAACAATGTAAAAAAATGTGAAATTTTTTATTTCATTGACATAAATGTCAGACTATTTAGTTTAAATTTTTCTTCAATTCCTCTATCACTTCGAATTTCTCTCCCTTCCTCTATCTTCTCTCTCTCTCTCCCTCTCTCTCTTTGACTTCAACCACCACAACACCCTTTTGTCATTACTCCCAATCGTACTGCCACTGTCATCAACCATCTCCAGCTAATCATCTCTCTCTTGATCTCGATAAGTGGTGATGGAAGGCGAAAAGATGACAACTCCTTCCTTGTCTCCAACCACTGGTTATTTTGATTTTGTTGAGAAGCGGTGGTAGTGGGTGGGGGCTAGGGTTTCAAAATCCTAGTTGCCTTAAATATGTAAAATTACAGCTAAATTCGTAAAATTTCATAAAATTATAAGTTAGTCCCTTAATTTTCTAATTATCTACCTGAAAATTGCATATAATTGCATTTTTATCTATTTTACAACTGAAGCTTAACCAAAATTAAAGAAAGTTTGCAAGATTACCTTATCAGGTCCCTAATTTAGTTCGGTGAACAGGTGGTGGACAAATGGTAGATAGAAATATCCATCATATGTATACCTGTTATCCACCTAAATTAATAAAATTCTATTGTTAAATATAACAAATTTACAGATAGTGTATACATGATGAACAAATGGTGGACCTGTTTGTCCACCTTATGCATATATGTTGTCCACTTGTAAATACTTCTCTAAAAAAAATAAATTAAAAAAATATTAAGTTAATTAGCTCAAAATTTATTTTGTACATCTGCTGTCCACTATTTAAATATTGTTTGTACAACCTAAATTAATTAAAAACTAAATTAATATACTAAATGAATTTAAAACTTATTTTGTCCACCATTTCTAAACCTATTGTAGATCTGTGTACACTTATCATGCACCTATTATCCACCTTGCACACTTGAAATTAAACAAAATTTCAGATTCTTAATTTCTGCAAATAATTTCTCTTTGGTATCATTTTTAGAAACTAATATTACGTACACGTGCATTACACGTGATTTACATTTTTATAAAAAATTTAAATAATTAAATTTAATAAATAAATAAATAATATTTAAGATAAATAAAAATATGACATATAAAAAGTATTTTACACTCATAAAATACATAAATAAGAAAATTAAAATATTTATTATGAAATTATTTGCCTCAAAATCAATCTAAAGAATGGTACATTTTTTTGTGATTATGATTTAGTTGATTTTAAATAATTATATCTGATAATAACTTTTTTTTGATCTATCTAGAGATAAAATTAATTTTATTTGAAATAATATTAAATAAATTTTATAAATAAAAAAATGAAGCAAAAACAAGCGTAAATTTAAAAATAAGATGGCTGGTTTTCAAAATAAATAAATTTTAATTTTTTTATAAAGATAAATACAGATTACTTTAAAAAAATTAATAAATTTGTAACTATTAAAAACAAAAAAATATTAATTATTCAACCATTATAATAATTTAAAATTAAAAAAATACAAAAATAACTTTAAAAATACAAAAATAACTAAAAAAAATTTCCACATCTTGACATTTATAAATGTTAGATATTTTATGCGCCATTTGTAAAGTGAAGAATATCTGTAATTTTCCCAATCTAATTCGGACTGCATGATGGCTTGAAGCCCAACATGGTCGCTGGCTAGGTTTCAAAAAAACCAAGCCCATAGTAGGAGAAAATTTTGGACCTTTTCCTCATTATACTTACTGTAACGGTATTTTTTTTAACATTGGTCTCAATTTGAACCGATCTCTCAATTCTAAAGTCACTTACTTCTAGATAAAACTTCAGTTCAGTAAATTACAAGCCTATCTGTTATATTATTGCAGCATTAGTTGCTAATCAAGAAGAATAAAGGTGTTTGGTTCAAATTTGCATTAAAGTCGGATTCAGAATCGAAGTCATTCATGTAATAATTATTTGGTTTAATACGGAATTAAAATTTAATAATTAGAAGTAGCAGTTTGATTTATATGTTCAACGGAATCAGAATCATGTATAATTCAATCTAAAATTCAATGATAATAAGATACAATATCACATAATTATAATATAAAAGTTACGAAAAATTAACGAAGAAAAAAAATCAACAAAAACAATGTTCATATTGTTTTTAGCAACGCAAACTAAAAAAGCACTTTTTGACCCATGTTTCAGAATCAATACTTTTCCTATTTCATTCTTAAGGAAATACACCGGTTTAACTAATAAACGGTATAATTAAATAGGTTTGAGTTATTAACCTCGTTAGCAGCAGAAAACCATCATCAACAGCAGCAGACTGCAAGGCCAGGATCATGTTTCGATGTTGGTCTGTCGAGCTAACTACGGTCGAGTTGTCGATGGGAGAGCTCAGCTATCTCGCTGTCTAAATATCACGCGGATCGAGATCCTCTATAGACAGACTATAGAGGAAGGAGATAGATGAAGGAAGTCATGGAGGAACCAAGGTGGTGAGAAAATAAAGATGGGGGCATGGAGGAGGAAAACACATTTCCCTCTCTTCCATTTTCCTTCTCTCTTTTTCTCTCCTTTTCTTTTCTTTCTTCCCTCTCTTTCCTCCTCCTATCTCTCTCTTTTTTCTTCCTGTCTTCCTCCTTATATGAGCCTCCTAATGAGCTTTACTCATTAGACCCATTTTGGTCCTTATTCTCATGAGTCCATTTCAATTGGGCTTAGTCCAACGTTTTGGTTCACATCTTGACTGACCGAGCTTGGTTCATCCGTTATGTGTGAACCATTTTTCTAACACATTCAACTCACAAAATCCCACTTCGATCTTCCTTAATTCTCTTTTCATTTAGTAACAAAAATATTTGTTTTACAAGCTTAATGCAAAATTAAATAAGTAAAAAAGAAAACCCATAATTGATTTGATATGTATATGAGGAGGACTATCAAAAGCAATTCATTACATAATTAATTAATAATCAAAAGCCAATATATATAATTAATAATCAAAATTAAATAAGTAAAAATATTTGTTTGGATCTTGTTTTTGTTTTATTTTTTGCTATTTTTTTCTTTTTTTTAAAGGTTGTTTATATTTTGTTATGTTATGTTTTCATTATGCTTTTTTATTTTGTTTTGAGTTTGTTTTCTTTTGTTAAATGAACTCTCAATTATTACTTTTTTATATATGGCATATTTTTTTAGTCAAAAACAATTTTTTTTTGAAATAAGTCAAAAACAAAATTAAAACAAAACTAAACCACCAAAAAATGACACATTCTTTTTATTTTGTTTTGAGTTTGTTTTCGTTTTTTTAAATAAACTCTCAATTATTTTATTTTATTTATTTTTTATATATGAAATATTTTTTAGCCGAAAATAAAATTAAAACAAAAACTAAACCACCAAAAAATGACACATTGTTTTTATTTTGTATATATTTTGTGTTGAGTTTTTTTAAATAACTCATATTTGTTTGATTTCATTTTTTTTACATATAGCATGTTTTTTAGCGGAAAACAAACATAAAACAAAAACTAAACCAAAAAAAAAACACATAATTAGTATATTTAATAAAATAGAAAAATAACTATAGAAAACCAAATAACAATAGAATAAAAAATCAAAAAATTTAAACCTTGGGTGTCTAAAATAAATCATTCACTATCATTAGGCAGATGAAGCTTGACTCATTAGGCAGCTGAAGCTAGCAGATCAAGCAATATGTTGTACAACAACTCTATGTTCCCAAATCGGATAAGTGTATAAGAATGTAAATGTTTATATATATAAAGATCTAGCTATTTAAGTAACCAAAACTTGAACTTTTAGGCTTAGTGGTTGGAAACTCATGAGTTGTTAGAAGTTACTTAAGGACAGTTGTGTGCTTATGCCGAGTCGTGACATATATCATATATTTTTTAATTTAAAATGAAACTAAAATAAAAAAATCAAAATCCATTAAAAAACATGTAATAGATATTTTTAAAGAAATTACAGTAAAATACAGAATGTAAATAGAATATAGACAACATATATGTGGGTATCACGTGTCTGAATAAAGATAACAACACATACGTAAATGTATCACTTAAATTAAAGGAATGAATGTGTAAAATATTAAAATTTAGTGGATCGTACGCGTGTAAATATCTTGAGTCTTTAGGGTCCAAATTTAAAGGATCGTATGCGTGTAAATATCTTGGGTCTGTAAGGTCCAAATTTTTAATTTTTTTTAAATGCACCATGTAATTTTCTCATTTGATTAATATAAATATCCCCTTATAATGAGATTAAGGGAGCTTAGAATAAGAGGGAAATGTTGGCAATTAAAAAATGATAATCGCCTTGATAATATGTTAAATCTAAAACACACTCAAAGTGATGGTATTGAATTGAAGAACTATCTCACAAATACAAAGTGGATTGTTTCTTACAAGCTTGTTGGAGTTTTTTTTTCACTCTACTCTAGATTTTGAAGGCTTACAAAATGAAGAAAAGCCACCCGTTTATATAGGCAAAATGAGGAGGTGGAGAGTATGTTTTCAATTTAAACTTCTTTTCCTAAAATGCTTAGTTGTATTACTTATAAATTAAGAATTTGACTTAGTCTAATTATCTAGATTATATGTAGGCTTTTACATAATTCTAATTGATAAAACCAAGTTTAATTTCCAACATCCTCCCTTAAACTTGGTTTAGGCATTCCTAGCATTCTCTTTAACTTGAAAAATCGATATGCTTTAAGTGGCTTCGTACATATGAATGCAATTTGATCTTTTGAAGCACAATAGTCAACCACTATCTCTTTGTTCTTCACCAATTCTCAAATGTAGTGGTGTTTAATGCTGATATGCTTGCTTCAACCATGAAATACTAAATTCTTTATCAGTGAAATTGTAGCATTGTTGTCACAGAAAACCATTGTAGGCTCATTCTATTGGTGTTGCAATTCACTAAGCATCATTTAAAGCCATATTGCTTGAGTAGCACATCTCGTTGTTGCTATATACTTAGCTTCTATTGTAGACAAAACCACAACTTGTTGTTTCTTTAACGACTAAGAAAATGCTCCAGAACTGAGATGAAACACATAACCCGAAGTACTTTTTCGCTTCTCAATATCTCCAGCCCAGTCACTATCGGTATAACCAACCAATTCTATGTTGTTACCATTTGAATAAAATATGCCATCATTAAGAGTACCTTTAATATATCTTAAAATTCACTTTGTAGCTTGCCAATGAGATTGTCACAGTGAATCCATAAATCTACTCACTATTCCAACTCCATAAACAATATCGAGTTTTGTTGCTGTTAAATTCCTTAAACTTCCAATAAGTCTTCTAAACTTTGTTGCATCAACCAAATTACCACTTCCATTCTTCACAAGCTTTAGTCTTTCTTCAACTGGTGTTAGCATTGGTTCATGCTTCCATTTTGAATTTCTTCAAAATATCTCTAAGCATATTTCTTTTGTGAGATAAATACCCTTTCATTTGTTTGTTGTACTTTAATACCAAGAAAGTAAGACATTAAGACCAAATATGTCATTTCAAATTATCTAACCATTGCTTGCTGGAACTCGGACAACAACTTCAAATTATTGGAGGTGAAGATCAAATCATCCACATAAAGACAAGTAATGACAACATCTCCATCATTGTTAACTTTGACATATAAAGTATGCTCATATTGACATTTATGAAAACCATGATTGAGAAAATAAGAGTCAATATGAATATACCATGCTCTTTTCTTCACATATCCATGTGGTTATTCAATATGAACTTCTTCTTCAAGTATTCCATTCAAGAAAACTGATTTGACATCCATTTGATATATTTTCCAACAATTTTGAGCAGCAAGAGAGATAATCATACGAATAGTATCCAATTAAGCAATTGGAGCAAAAACATCAAAGTAATCAATAGCTGGCTTTTGCTTGTATCCTTTTGCGAGAAGCCTTGCCTTATAGCTTTCAAATTCACCATTAGGCTTGTACTTTGTTTTGTATGCCCATTTAACTCCAATTGGCTTCTTTTCCTTTGGAAGATTAGTCAACTCCCATGTGTTATTCTTTTCAATGGCATGAATTTCTTCATCCACTACCTTGGTCCAACGATCATCTTTAACATCCTCTTTGAAAATTACTGGATCACAATCTGCAAAGAAAG
>CAODLS010304500.1:0-24586 GCA_948243855.1 Flueggea neowawraea
CAAGATAGACAAACTCCTTGGTTTTGTGAGTGACATTTAGGAATGGATGAAGGAAGCTCGGTGCACCAACAACGATGATATGCCTTCTACTTCCGCACCTCCTCCACCACCGGCTCCATGATTTAGCCTTGACATTTAGGATCGACATCCATGCATTTTCATTCATTTGCATTTTCATTAGAACATTATGTTATTTGGCAAATTTGTATACCTATTTGCATATTCAAACTTGATTGGTATCTTTTGGCTACTTTGTTAGCTTATATGAATGGATGCTTTGATGTTTTATGCCTTGATGTTTTATTCATTTGATTATGCCTTCTATATTTTTTGTTGTTGATGACAAAAAGGGGGAGAAAATGGAATAAATTTGATCGTGCTTGATGCCTTGCTGAGGGGGAGTTACTTTGAGCTATTGAGATTATGGACTAACCAATGTGACAAGGTTTAAAAACCTTGATCAAATTTTCAAACTTTTTGTCTTTCATAGATGCATAAATTAAGGGGGAGTATCAAACTTTTTCATGTTTTGTCATCATAAAAAAGAGGGAGATTGTTGAACCAAGGAAGGTTAACAGTCAAGTCCCTTTATGTTTTGATGATGAAACAAATGGTGTTTGATACTTTGGTGAAAATTGCAATCGAGTAAAGTATCACTCGAGTAACCAACATGTCCACTCCAGTAACATTCAGCCCAATTTATTTCACTCGAGTAACAAGGAGACACTCACTCGAGTAATGTATCTTTTGGACTTTCAGAAGCTACTGGATGCAATGGTCACTCGAGTAACAAGGGCGTTCACTCAAGTAATACATATCTCAGTTCACTCGAGTAACCAGAAGTCACTCACTCGAGTAATGCCACATTCGGTCTACCGGATGCATTTGTCACTCGAGTAACAGGAAGCTTCACTCGAGTAATCCATGCAAACAGAGAATTCATGCTCATTTTAATCCATTATATTATCCGTCAATACCATTTAAATTAGTAGCAAATCAATTCTCTCATCCTAGGATAGATTGAATTGAATAATAATGAAGGGGAATCAGTGGCGAATCTAGGAATTTGCAAAGTAGAATTCAGAAAATATAATAATTATATTAAAATAAAAAATATATAAATAAAATGTTAATATATAATAACTTTAGAAACTACCCCAACATTATTGACTAACAAAAGAGAAATATATGTATAAAAGTAAAATCTAATATAAACAAAAATAGAATTTTTTAAAAAAATACTTAACTAATCAAATCAAATTCTCAAACAATAATCAATGACTCAATTACAATGACATAGTATTGACAAAAAAAATTACAATGACAATTTTTGAAATGTTTAGAATAATTAAAACTTTCGAACTAACCTTATTGTTAAATATACAATTTTAAAGAAAAATTGCACCGAAAAAACTTTAAAGAAATAATACCATGTATGACTTTTAAAATATATATATATATATTTATCAAGTATGAAATGTTACCTCTTATATGTAAAAAGAATTGTTTTGCCAACTCAATGAGCAATCATTATAATCGTAAGCCTCGTTTTTGTGTATTGAATTTGAGGAAGAGAAGAGACTCGACTGATTTTTGTCTATTGTATAAAAACTGCGTGTTAAAGAAAAAAAAAAGGCATTGGTTTCGGGATAATAGGGAAGTCGTTCTAATTGGAATAATCTTGCTGTTAAGCATGACCATTTGTGAGCAGGAACCGACCGGAAAAAAATTGGAACCAAAACCGGCCAATTCGGAATAGGAATCGAACACCTCTGGAACCACCAATATTCGGACCAGTTCCAGTTCAACTTTTATAAAATTCTTCGAATTCCAGCAGTCCCAACCACCAATTCAATCTGTTAGTTCAAAAGAAAAAAAAAAACTGTTGGGCTTAAATCCATGACCATTTGGCCTATTTCATTCAAATAATTATCGGTTGAACTATTTAAAAATTGTTGGACTTGGACCCCAGCCATTTAGCACATTTTACAATATAAAAATCAGAATCGAATCGAGAACCAAAATCGCTGATAATATTATTTTATTAAAAATAATTCAATAGAACTGTCGAATTAGAACCACAAACCAAACTAGCCAAATTAGAACCGAAACCACCAAACCCTACCCTGGCTGTCCAATTGCAGTTCAATCATTTTATTGAACTAGAACCAGCGATTCTGAACCGTCGCTATATTGTTTCTATTTCGTGGACCATCAAGTCTTGTTAATTGGATTGTCAATTGGTGTAGACACGAATTAAAGTGGATTCAACTGTTCTATGTATTTTACCAAAAGAAGTGGGGTGTGTAGACACCACCAAACCTCTAAATGTGCATCCGCCCCTCAGGAATATTCAAGAAATTAACTAGACTTTGTAATACAAAATCCAAGTTATGTTTTAGAGTTGAAGTTGTAAAATAGCTGTAAGTCTAAATATCAAGTGGGTAAGAATCCAACATTAGATTTAAAAAGTTCATAATTTGTTGGTCTAAATGAAATATACCCAAGTTCAAAAAAAGGCATCATTGATTTACCAGAGTATGATAAACATTGATTCTGCTCACCACATGATTCTGCAGGTATCACAAAATTGTACCAAAACAAAAAAGACTTCCTAAAATATCAAACCAAAAGAAAAGATTTCCATAAAATAAAAACAAAGACCACCATGTCCACATTACTATCGGCATTATCTTAAATGCCACAGTGTTTATCAGTTCGAAATAACTTCCAACATAACATACATCTCCAGAGCGTACCAATGTCTAGCTTCTTGAGACCGTGCCTATTTAGTTTAGAGATTTTTTCAAGAATTATTTAAAATTTGGAAAATAGAGAAAAAAAAATTAGAAAAGTTAGTTCAAAAGTAATATACTTCATGGGAACATATTTTCTAAATATCACCTAGTTTTTAAAAAACAGAAACATAACAGAAAACAAGAAATAGAAAACAGAAAAACCTTAGTCTTAGCATCATCCCAGCTATAAAATATGTTGGCCTTTTTCTCTTGACTCTTGAAGATGATAAGATGCCAATAACTCTCAGCCAAATCAAAATTACCTTCCCAATTTTCACTTCTAATCAAAAGATAAAAAGAAGATAACCACTAAAGGTCTGACAGATTTACGTTGAGCCTGTTACTCGAAATCGAGAGTCCAAATATTTAAATTCTTTATGGAGGCTACATATATTTCTGAATAAATTTTTGGAGCAAATGCCCTCATGCATGAAGACCAAGATTGAAATGAGAGAATATCATTTCACGCCTACAAATATCTTAATTATTTTCCACTGGTTTAAAATTACAAGCAGCTTGAGCAGCATATACACACACAGCGAGACTATACAAAATGAAGGCAAGCATGAAACTTAAAAGAACTACCTCACATAATTTAGAATAATGAGCAACGAATAATTTGCATAGCAGCAAAATTGGCAAACTGAACCACTAAAATGACGTGAAATCATCACTAAGCAAAAGACTTAACTGCATCCTGTTGTCCTGTTCACGGACCGATCCCATTCTTTCATCCAGTATTGCCAGCTGAGATTTTACCCAAGGAGGGTTGTTCCTGCCTTCCACCCAAAGAGCTTCTCCGGTATCCTTGTGCTTAAAATCTGGATACTTTGGGTTCCTCTGTGCATCGAAGAAAAAGAGATGTCAAAAAGAGATACCATCTAAAGAATGAAACCCTCGTTATTAGATGACAAGGCATCTGGCTACCTCAAGAGAGTCATGATTACTGACTAAAAGAAAACCCTGGTTAACAATTACTAATGAACTTGAAAAGTGGAGCCTCACACAACTTATCTCACTTGAATCATAATTAAATTGCATACTAGCAAACATAATAGCAGAAAAAAAAAAGACACCTATTCAGATTGACTACACAGGTTGTGTAAGAATTGAAGGTAAAGAGGAACCAAATGCATGCAGATACTTATAAGGGATAAACCAGTCAAAAAGCATTATAGTAAATTCAAGTGATGCAACAATAGAACATTTAACATGCATTATCCAATGTATCGAGTGAGGAAGAGTACCTTGTTGTTCCTATTGTCCCACCATTCCAATGGATTAGCAAAAAATGCTTGCCACAGTTCTAAAGTGGGGTTTGTGCCATTTGCAGTAGTGTAGCCAAGCCTTGCACCTGCACATATTAACTATAAAATTAAAACAATATAACATGATAATTTTCATACCACACCATTAAAGCCTCAAGGTCATGTTACATTAAGGAGTACACAATTTACCTGTCATCTTGACACTAGGGTCATGATCATATGGTGCTGCTAAAGAGGAGCCCCTTTCAACAAAATTTAGTTGCTGGACAACAACCTGCTAAATGATTAAAAGTAAAGACTCACATTGGATGTGCAGGGGCTAATTTCAAAACATTATGATGGCACGTGAAACCAAGAATTACAGAATCTTGTAGTATGTCTGTTGCTTTCCATCATCATTTTCAACTACGTCTGACATCAATCAACCAGAAACATATATTTGGTGTCATTTCTCCACATGCTGAAAAGCAACTTCTGCAAGCTCATCCCAGAATGTCGAGTTGATCCTGAAAAACATCAATAACCATTATAGGAGACATGAGTTTCCATGTAGCACCATAGGCATGCAATTAATATCACAGAAAACCCAGCAATGAGCAATCTGTCTTATATATTAGAGCCACATAAAAACATATAGGCATGTCACGCCACTAGGATTTTGATGAAAAGGGGCTAAATTGCTTTAATGCTCTGGCTTAAATAAGATATTATACTATTCAAATAAAATTTGGAAGTTAAATTACCACTCAATATTCAAGCTTACGAATGGAAAGCTTGCATATAATCAATATAAATGAGACATATCAGGATAAGGAGACAACGAAATTCCTAAAAACTGAGGATTTTCCAAAAGAACAAATTGATTGACAATGTAAACACTCTACCACTTAATTAATCGCAATGCTTCTTTAAAACTCCATTCATAGCATATATTCCAATCCAAATCTTCTTTCTCTAGTAGTGCCATAAGCTAAAAACAACCGCAATTCTTAACCAAATGCACGCTTACCAGGAGGTCTCGGAGGCAGATTTCCTGATTGCAAGACGTGTCCACGCAAGAACCTTGCCAGACGGAAGATGCTTGATTTCCACAGGGTTTCCAACATTTCCAATGAGATGCACCGTGTTGCAGAGCTCCTTCTTCCATGGAATCTCGGCCGGCTTAGAATACTCCACTGCTTGATTATACTGATGGTCTCTGCAATTAACCGAACATTTCAAGCTCCGATTGTAGCGCAACTGCTTACAGTTAGATGAAACATGATCAGGACAACGGAGCAGCGATGGAGCGGAGTATTTAGGAACGCAAAGGAAGTGTTTGCTTGTGGATAATGCTAATATTTGCTTTAACGCCATTGACAGTACCTCTGGGGTTCCGCAATAAGAAAATATCCAACAGTGTGGAGGTTTAGGGGTTAGGGCTGTCTAGTGTCTAACCGCCGGTTAGATTAAAAAACGAACCGAACTAATAAAAAATCAATTCTCAAAATAACCTAACCGCACCTATGGATCCGAACATACAGAAGTTTTAGGAAAAGAGGAAATTGCACAAAATGGCCACATTTTAAAATATTTGTTAAAAATATTCATCTAATTTTTGATAATACAATTGGAGGTCTTAAAATTTTAATTTTGGCCACTTAGATAAATATGGTTATTGTCACAGTAATATTTAGGTAGTAAATATATGTTGGTTTCCTAATTTTTAGGTAGTGTATTTGTGTTTGTCTTTCCTCTTTTATTGGGCATTAATATATGATTTTCTTTCAGATAAGTATATATTTTGTTGCTGAAACTTAACAGTTACAATTCCTCGTTCGCTATCACACCTTACTTGTGAAACCATATTCTTGCTTTTTATCTTAACATGCAATGTAGTTTCAAAGAATTTTCAATCTATAAAAAAGCATTATAATTTACAACTCAATATAAACATTAATAATTTTAATATAGTTTCAAAGAAGTTTCAAATGATAAAACGTCCATGAAACCCTTAATAATTACTTTTACAGTATGATGATGTATTTAAATGACATAGCAAAGTTTCTGTCGAGTTTCAAATGAGTTTTAATAAGAATCTATTCTAACAATTGCGAAAATTATGTTTTTTTCTATTTTTTAATGTGTTGATACGTATTTGTTAAGCTAATTATTTACTCCAACCCTCAATTATTTTTTCAATAATATATGACATGACAAAGTTTCTGTCGAGTTTCAATTAAGTTTCAGTAAGAATATATTCATCAATGCTAAATGTTATGCTTCTCATTTTTTATTTATTTATTTTTTGATGTATTTTGAACAATGATAATTTTAATATAGTTTCAAAGAAGTTTCAAAGGATTACGTCTATGAAATCCTTAATTATTTGTACACTATTATGATGTATTTAAATGACATAGCAAAGTTGCTGTCGAGTTTCAATTGAGTTTCAGATAAAATTTGCTCTAACAACTTCGAATATTATGTTTTTCCTAATTTTTTCAATGTGTTGATATGTATTTGTTACCATATTTTTAATACAATTATTGATGCTTAAAATCTCCAATGTTTTTTAGATTAAGCAATCAAACTAATATCTCAATGAATGCGATTCCTTTAAATCCGGTTTCAATAATTGACAACTCCTATTTTTTAGGAGATTTATTGAATCCACGTTTTAGATTTTAGGTGGCTATTTTCAAAAAATATTTCACTAATTTATGAGCATATTTAGTTAAAGTTTTCAAGTGGTTATTTGTAAAATATATTTGTGTTTGGTGGGTTAGTTATGCAAAAAACCCTTAAGAAAATCATATAATTACACCAAATGAAATATAGAAATTTACTTTTAGATCTAGCCCAAAACAAATTTTGAGAAATAGAAACAAGTTTTAAATTTTTTGGAGAAATGTCAAATTTTAAAATACTACAAATATCTCTAAATATCTTCAAAAATCTTTAAGTACCTTCATTTGAACATTTTTCTAATACATCCAAAAATTTTTATTTAATATTTTTAAAAATAAATTTATACATATTTTTATTTATCAAAATTAAAATTGTACTTGTTTATTTATAAAATTTAATATTCCATTTGAAATATTAAGTCGAAGTTTGATGGGCCTAGCCCAGTTCCAACGAGAGACGAGATTGCAAAGTTACTATCGTACGCGAGGAGCGTACATACGCACCCCGTAAAACGGCAGAAACAACAGAGACGCTGACGCTGTTAGGAGTGATTCGTGAAAAACACAAGCCCTTCTCATTTCCATTTCACCCTCCTCTCCTAAATCGGACTCTCTCAACCTCTCCATCTCCACTGAGCTCAGAGCTCTCTCCGAAAATGCTAGCACGTCTCGCCGCCTCGCGCCTACTTGAGATCCGTCAAGTCTCTAAGGTTGTTCTTTTGAATTCTTTTCTTGTTGTGTCGTGTTTCCCGTACATCCAAATATCCCGTTAATTGGTCTCGTTTCGTTGCTCTCAGGCTTATAGGTCCTTCTCCACCGCTCTCAATTACGTGAGTTCGATCGAATTCTTTACATTTCCGTTTCGGCTATTTTCTTTATTTTCTATGTATTTGGAGTTTTGTGATTTGTGAGAGTGAGTTGGTGTGGTTTGTCGCACATTGATACGCCTGATAACAAACCCGACCTTCCGTGGGAGTTCACGCCTTCCGACCAAGAAAAGGTAATACCGATTGGTGCTAATGATGTGGAAATATTCAAATGATTGTATTTGATGTTGTCTTTGTAAATGTTTTTGCTGTGTGAATGACATTTTCGTCTGACTTTATGATCTTTTTCCACTTGAAGTATGATTCTTTAGTTTTCCTGTTGTGTATGTTGGACTTGGGAATTAAGTTGGTTAAGCAAGTATATTCTTAAGTATCTGCTGTTTTGGTTAATTTAATTAAGCTGCTGCATAGCCGAAGCTTATGCTTCCATGAGTGGGCAACTTCTGGATACAGGGCGTTGACCTTTCTACTTAGTTCAACCGGTTATAACACCAGCTTCCATCAACCTTCTAGCAATTGGTGTTGGTGTGGGAGTTTGGGAGTGCGCAGTTAAGATGTGTGTGTGGGGAGGGGGGGGATATAATATGTTGGAATAAAAGCCGCCTCCTTTGAAGATCTAGGAGAGTAGCTTGCAATGCCTCTCGCACACTGTTGTACCATTGACGAAGCTCATAGTATAGGAATAGGTCCTTATTTTTTTCAAGAACTGAAGTTTATAGTTTAGAAACTAAGCTCAGAGTATAAAAACAAGGTGTCATTCTGCAACATCTTTTTGCAAAGACTTTGTTGGTGTCCTTCAAGCCTCCCATGTTTTCGTTGCAGCCTTTTTTGTAGATCTAGTTTTTAGCTTTGAAGAATTTCTGATCACCCAGCTTCTTTGATAGGAAATGCTGAAACATTTCTGCTATGGTTCTAGGTACACATTGTTGTTTAGGATTCATTGAGGATTTATCATTTTCTCTCAGTGTGCAGATATGTGAATTTTTTTCTTGTTAAATTCTATGGTTCATTGTGATATGTAGCAAATAAACCAATTTTAAATATAAACAGCAGCATTACACTTTCTAGAAAGCCATTTTAGGCCTTTGCTGAATTTCTTTGTTCTTTTTTGTGCTTTAGCCACTTATAGTTGAACACATCCAGCTTTTATAGTCCTTCAGTAATATTATTTTCCTGATTAAACAAATGACATTGAAACTTTATATTTTGGGCACATTTCATATGAATGAACAAGAAAGTTATGTTTCGTGCATTCTCACTATGTAACTATGAGAAATTACTACTCATGCCATCATCCAAAAGCATTGATAATTTCGTTCTACATGTTTCTTATAATAGTTTAAGATTTCTTATTTGATTGTTGTAAAATGATGTCAGGTTAAAGAAATAATATCTCACTATCCTTCCAACTATAAACAATCAGCAGTTATTCCCCTTCTAGACCTTGCACAACAGCAGCATGGAGGATGGCTTCCTGTTTCAGCAATCAATGCTGTAAGGACAAACTCATGGTAGTTTATTATTTTATTTTGTATTTGCAGAAGAATGTAGTCATTGCTTTCATTTCAGACTTTGAGCTTGTCAACAATGCAGTTTGAATAGTAAGTTATAAAAATCGATATGCATGACCAGAGTGTGATTGGTTGAATAAAGCTGGTTACTAATTCATCCTACCTTTCTGTCTGCTGAACATGATTCTTAATATCTGACAGCATAACGCAAAAGTGGTTTCTTGTATTATTATGGTCAGTATGGCTATGACATTACTTAAAAATAAATGCTAAACATTAACACATGACTGTAGTATGTTATTAATTACATATAAATTGTTGAATTTTTAAGTAGGGTTTATTAATGTTGTTGATAGCTGCTTTGAACTAAATGAATTCCTTGGCAGACTTATTTTTTGATAATAGGAAAGACTTTCTTAAGCATCTAAAAAAATATGATGATTTCTTAGAGTTTCCGCTATACAAATGGATACAATATGGTTCTCTCTGAATTTTGTTCTTGAATCTTGAAATTTTCATAATTAACCTTTTTTTGTGTTGTTTAGAGATGATTTGTCTGCGTCATTGTTTCGTGAATGGTGTTTGTACATCTTCTGCTACATCTCCGGGATATTCTTTCATGATTTCATCAAATCTTGTTAGTGATTTGATACAATTGGGTGTTACCAATACTCAAGTTCCATTATTATGCATGTTGCTCATATCAAGTTGTTATTACATTCCTGCGAAGGTTAATACCATACATAGATACTATGTAGAAGCACTCTGTGATCTATAGTTTAAAATGTTTAATATGGTTTTAGTTTTTTGTAATAGGAAATTATTAAATCAACATGAGAAAAGACAAAAGAAGAAATTTGAGACAATAAAATGAGGCCCTAGGATGAGTTGTGCCTTTTTGAGCATTATGGTAGTAAATTGATAAGTTTGACAGTTTCTGGTTACAAATGAGCTCATGCTCCTGTTTGAACTTCTGAAGAAAAAAAAAACAAAAGTAGAGGAAATGTTAAACAACGATACTCTGAAGTTATGTGAACATATACAACCTTGGTTTAAGAATTGAATTTTAAGATCTTTATTCTGCTTTTTCCAATCGCTTCTGCTAGTTTATGTCTAATGTAATCTATTGGTGGCTCTATGCGCTTTTTCATGTTGACAACCATTACTTTGAGATGGGAATTGTAATTTTTCCAAGTTTCATACATTTATCTTCTATGCTTTCTTCTTGTTCATGTTACTGCTTTTTTCAGTTTTAAAAGTTTCTTTGGAACATTTTTCAAACTTCATTCTTTTATAATCTGGCTGGAATAGAGGATTATGTTCATTTCTGAATTGCAATTTTCCTATTCCTTTTATCGATGTTCCAGGTGGCTAAGATAATTGAAGTTGCTCCTATTCGTGCCTATGAGGTTGTGACATTTTACTCAATGTTCAATCGGCAACCAGTAAGAAAATACTTTTGTGCAAAAAAATTAACATGTATTTATATACGGAAATTCCATTACACAAGTCACTGCTTTCCCACTTGTCTGCTTTTCAGGTTGGCAAGTACCATTTATTGGTTTGTGGCACAACACCTTGTATGATACGTGGTTCACGGGAAATTGAAGAAACATTACTAAAGCACTTAGGAGTGAAGCGCAGTGGTGAGTTTTAAGCAAGACATTTTACTTTCCTAATGCATTGCATGATTCACCAAGCTATAAGAACTTTGAAATGGAACTTGAAGAATAAGCCTTTTGTAATTTTTAATGTGCAGAAGTAACAAAAGATGGTCTTTTCTCTGTTGGAGAAATGGAATGTATGGCGAGTTTTCTAGCACCTTTACTTTTTTATCTCTCCTTGACATGCTTGGTTAATACTAAAATAAGGATGTCAGTAATTATAAACTATGTACATCTCTTTTGGGAGTTATGATGGAATTTTTGAACCATTTTGTACTGGCTTACTTTGAAAGGTAAACTTTGATTCTAATAGATTAGGTCTATGATGAGGTGATACTAAAAAAATTGTAGGTATGATTGACTGGCTTGTCCACTGTCCATGCATGCATGGCGTCTGCAGTCTGCATAAAACCATGGTTCACCTATTAGTGCAAGGGAAATGAATCACAGTTTCTGAGTTGTACTGCTGTGAAGCAACACACCTATTATATAGCATATGTTATAATACATTTCATTTTATTGGTAGTTGCTGTAACATCCATAACACGTGCCAAAAGAAAGATTCTTTATCTCTAGTCCCATTCAAACAGCAGTGTTTTACCTTTACTATTCCATTGTCTTTACTCCTTACCTATTTCAGCAGAGTAGTCTGAATACTCTGAAAGAAGCAATGCCATGATAATTGCTAGATTAGAGCCTTTGTTGCCTTTCTCAGCATTAGATAATAGATACTGTTTTTTGCACTTTAAAAAGGTTCATCCAATAATAGCCATTATATAATGCCAGTGTTGATGTTTGCCCCAAGACTACGGGCCATTTGGGCTGTTAATGAGACTTCGTGAGTAGCTTCATGCTTGATTAAAAAATGCTTGAATTTTGCTCATAAAATAGACAAAGCAAGCTTGAGCTCAAAAAAACTGTGCGGATTTGAATAAATTGAGCTCGAGCACAAGAAAACTCATTTAAATCATGCCCAAATCTAAATCCATGTTCACTATATGATAATGCATTAAAAGCATGCAAAATATGATGTTATTATGAAACTTGGTATCTTGGTAAAAATATTTTTGCGTCTAATGGAGACTTAAGTATATAAGCAACTTTAAGAGTGCTTGGCAGTTAGGAGATTGGGAAGACCCACCAGTTGCCTTCCAGTTAATCAGAGAAGTGAAGGCATATTTAAAGTCTAGGAGAGAGGAAAACGTCAAACTTTAGGCTATGTGGAATGTTTCTGATCCCTCTGTCTCTAACTTGTAATCTATGATTCGTCAATTTTGCAGGGATGCTGCGTAAATGCACCCATGATTACAGTTGCTGATTACTCCAACGGATCTGAAGGATACACATACAATTACTATGTTTGTCCATCATACTCCTTTTCCCTTTGCGTAATTGACTATTGTTTCTGGTGATTGGATTTTTAAGAAAATGGTTTTGTATTTTATTACAGGAAGATGTTACTCCAAAACGAGTTGTTGAGATCATAGAGATGCTAAGGAAGGGAGAGAAGCCCCCGGTAAGGCAATTTGGGCAGACAATGCTAACTTATCTTTTCTTCTTTGCTGGGTTCTTCATTCTCATGGTAATCTCTGTTCTGGTTTTCAGCACGGCACTCAAAACGCTAAACGCATCAGAAGTGGACCAGAAGGAGGCAATATTACTTTGCTCACCGATGCAAAACCTCCTCCTTGTCGGGGTCTTGATGCCTGCTAAGTCATGGTAATGTTGTATCCAATAAATGCACAGTTTGGATGTTTCGGGAATTCCTTGAGCTGCTATTGTTTTTTATTACCTTTTTTTTTTGCCTTTTATCCTGCCAGTATAGTTTCTGGCAGACATTCAATTCTGTACAATTTCCAGTCAAGAAATGCTTACCAGATCATTTCATAAAACTGCCTTCTGTATCATACACTAAAACAAAGCTTTCCTTCCAAGGCACTGGTAATGACATATGCTTTAGATCATCATGAGGCAATTTTAATTGGTTATGAAGAAAGGATTTGTGCAATTTTATCTTTTGGAATCTCATTTTGAAACCAATTTTGAGGGGGTTATTTTTTTTGCATGGTAGTCATGGTGGTCAACTATTTGCATATTAGTTTTTTAAGATTTCGTTTAGTGTGGGAGACGATTTTAATATCAATACCTTACAAGTCTAATTACCGTTTTTTGTGATTTATTTATTGCTTTATTATTTCCCACTTAAATGATCAGGTTAAATATCTTTTAGGATAGGATGCGATATCGGTCATCGTCAAAATGAGTAGAGTAAAAAAGAATTGAGAACTGAGCCGAGTTCACTTGTGAGAGATTATGGCTAAAAGAGTGGAGATATAATGTCCTCGTTCTCCAGATAAAAAAAGAAAAGGTCCTAATTCTCCCGATAAAAACAAATGTCGTTTTTTTTTATGAAAATTAGGGCCTGTTTAATTTTAGATATTTTTTTAAAAATTATCTAAAAATTGAAAATAAGAAAAAAATCACGAAAATTGTACAAAATTAATTTTTTACTTATTTTCTATTGGAATATTTTTCACAAAAAACTTAGCTTCAGTTTTCATGAATAAATATATTTGCTAAATATTTTTCAGTGTTTAGAAAATAAAAACAAAAAAAATAAAAATTATTTTCCAAACGAAATTAGTCCTCTGTTATGAATTTCATTCATATTTGCATTTAAATATTTTAAATGATTTTCTTATTATATAATCAAAGTTCAAGTTTATATTAAGTTTGATTAATTTGGTGAGGTGGTGTTTGTGTTAAGTTGGCTTTCATTAGAAATCTTAGATAAGACTTAAGACAATGGAACAAGAAATGTAATCAGCAATGATAATATTGTCTTATGATTCAAAAAGTTCTTACAAATTGTTTGCTAAATCTTTTGAAACAATATAGAAAGAAAATGTATTTTTTTTCTAATTTATTGGTTATTATATATTGAATAACATTAAAACAAACATTTTATTAAAATTTTTCTATTGCTAAATTGTTTGTTAACATTCAAATAGACATGTGAAAATCGAATCAGAAGCGGCGAACTGGATCGGTCAAATTCGAAATCGAATCAGAACGGAATCGTGAATCGCACAGTATAAAACCCACAGTTCACGGGTTGATTCCGGTTCAAGGGTTTCGAAAATCGTCAAATCGCCGTTTCCATATGTTTTGGAACCAGCGGATAGAACCGGTGGTTCAACCGCCCAAGTAACCGTTGGAACGGCGGTTCTAATTGTCAATTCCAAAAAAAAATTCCAACTTCTATAAATACCACACTCATTCGCACCAATTCTCTCTCAATTTCTCTCTCTCTCTCTCTCTCTCAATATTCTCATTTTTCTCTGAAATTGCTCTTATTAATTATTAATTTTATATTTTGCTAAATTATTTTTTATATTTCATTTTTATAATTACAATTTCTATATTTCTCAAATTGCTTCTATTTTTTTTTACTATAGTTAATTTACTTAGTTTGTTATTGTATTTAATTATTATTTTCATATTTCTCAAAATCAATTTATTTTTTGAAAACAATGTCAAGTTTTGGTGAAAATAGAAATTTGAAAAATATTGAAAATATTGGAACACAAGAGAGTGAAGCTCAACCGATTTCAACCCAAGAGAGGGAATCGAGAGGAAGAGTTCATACTTCCGATATTTTCATAGCACATTTTAAGAAAACGTCTAAAGGTAATAATACATTTGACGTTTCTTGTAATTATTGCTCGCAGGTTTACAAGTTTAATCATGGAGGAGGCTATGGGACGTTCCAATGACATCTAATATCAAAGCATCCCAAAAAAGTGGAAATAACTAGAGGACAAACGCAACTAATTGGATTTGTTTTTTCTTCTTCTTCTTCTTCTTCTTCTTCTTCTTCTTCTTCTTCTCAACCTAGTTTATTCCATTATGATCATAGTCTTGGTTTAGCAAAAATGATTGTCATAGATCATTTATCATTTAGTTTTGCGGAAAAACTTAGTTTTAATAAATGGGTTAAAAAAATTTGTCAACTCGCTTTTAAAACGGTTTCTAGACACACTATTAGAAAGAATTTGTTCAAATTGTATAAAAACCAAAAAAAAATATTTAATAAATTATTTTCAATCAAATGATATACATGTTTCCAGTTGTTGTGATATTTGGAGTAATCATATTCAAACTCATTCATACATAGGCATTACATGTCATTGGGTGGATGAAAATTTTTTAATGTAAAAAAGAGTTTTAGCATATCGTTGTTTTGATGAGTCTCATACCACAACAAACATTTATAGAATAATTCATAACATTTTAGAAAAATATAGGTTGGTTAGTAGAATGTTTTCAATTTCATTTGATAATGCATTTGTTAATAATGCTTCAATTTACGAATTAAAAAATATTTGTCAACCAAATTTTGGAGGTCGATTTTTTCATATACGATGTGGTTGTCATGTTTTAAATTTATGTATTCAATATGGTTTACAAGCACTGAATTAAACTCCAATTATAGAAGTTCTTAGTTAAATTTGGGTGCGCCCTAAGACCCAATGAGAGTGGGCGGATTTTTGTCGTCAAACTGGTAAACAACTTAAATGTTTTGCAAAAGATGTTTGTAATCGTTGAAACTCAACTTATAAATAACTTACTCAATCTATTGATTATAAAAATTTATTGTGTTCTTTTGCTGCTTAATATATTCCAAACATTAATATTTTACTAACTACTTGGAGTATTTGAGAAAAAATTATGTTAATTTTACAAAAATTTAATGATGCCACTCCATACTTTTAGCCATGTTTATAGACCAACTTTGCTTGAATTTTTTGAACAAGCAATGAATGTAGCAGGTGCGTTTATGGAGGGCGAGAAAATCGAAGAAATAAAACACTTCGTCCTTCAAATGAAATTGCAATGGTTAAATTATTTCAAATTTATTGCTGATATTTATATTGTTGCATTTATTTTCAATCCTAGGTCTAGATGTAAATTTGATTTATTGCAGAAAATGTTAGATGGTTGTTATTCTATGTTAGGATTAGAAAATGATGATGATATTGATGTGTTGCAAATTGTTACTAAGGTTAGGCTTTTAATAAATGAATTATTAGATTTTTATTGTTTTCTTCTACTTCAAATAAGGAATCCGCTTCGTCCTCACTTCTGCCTAACCCTTCATTAACCAAATGGGGACCCAAATTTGTAGCTGATAGATGGAAGAAACCAAGGAGTTTGAGTTCAAGCTCCCAAAATGAGTTTGAAATATATCTAACCATTGTTTTAAGATTTTTTTAAGGTTAACACATTGTTCAATAAAATTTTAAGCACATTGTTGAAGTATAAAACACATCTTGAACATCGTGTTAACTGCTTTTTACTGTGTGGTTCGCAATTTAGGTCCAGTTTGCCGGTTTCGGTTCGGTTTGGCCATATCTATGGAATCCACATTCTAGAAGGCAACATATGTTTACATTTGGAAAAGTATAAGATGATATAATAAGGAAAGTCACAAGATATTATTCTCTTTTTTTTATCAAAATAAGGTATATTAATCTATGTATCACTTGTTAATTGGTACATGCACCAAAATAGGCAAGAATTCCCCTAGTAGATGAAGTCCTTCACTCAACAAGCCCTTCTTTGCGCAATATTCCCTCCAACCTTGCAGGCCTATGCTAGGGTTGGAGAAGCCACTGGGAGATAGAGGTGTTGAGGAGATGGTATCATTTTCTCTTTAAGAGAGTCTTAACTCCATAAGGAACGACATGAAATTCCTGTGGGCAATGGGCCAAATGAGATGTTAGGAAGGAGAAATACCTAGAGGTAGTTAAGAGTACCAATATCAGAAGGCATGAGAGTAGAGAGATGCTCCCGATATTAAGTTTATAAGCTTTATTCCCTTGATAGAGTTCAGGTTTAACATCTTGGCAATCATAACAATGTCGGGGTTACTCAATTTCTCCAGGAGACCGAATAGGTTAATAGGCAAAACAACGAGCCTATTATTGATTCCACTCAACTAAAAGATACTAAAAAAAGAAGTCACAAGATTGAAGAAACAAATTGAGATCTTAATCCAGAAAGTATGCTTCAATTTGTTTACGCTGAGATATAGAGGGGTGAGCCCATGGACCATCAGAGATGATGACCAAGCCGTATGAAAGGAGAAACTAGAGAGCTCCTCCTTGATGACTAAAAAGCAAAACAATTTTTTTTTATTTCCCACAATCAAAATCAGATCAAGTCAAGCCAAACATTCAAATAATCAACCAAATTGGTTCATTTCAATAAAAAAAAAAAATCAAATAACGAGAAGATGTTGGCTCAATTCCATCAAATAATCAATACCAATAAGATGTTGACTTAATGTTTAGTATACAGCTCTAACCTATGACATTAAGTGACTATAAATGTTACGACTTGTTTTCGAACCATGACCGACGTGCAAGACAAACCAAACCGGAGGCCCCATCCATCTCACACAAGCCTAAAAAATCAGAAATATTACCCGACTTATTAATTTTAAAACACTTATTAAGCAATTTATAACCAAAACAAAGTAGTTCAAACATTTAATAAAATAATTTCAAAAAAATAAATTATAATTTTACTATAACAAATGTGGGTATAAGATATTAGTGATAATAAAAATAATAAAAATCAGAAGTAAGATATAAAAACTATACCCAATAACCCAACAATGTATCGTTGTAGAGCTCTAATACAAAAACAAGGAAGCCCGACCAAAAAAGGCTCCACTAACCAACCAAATGACATCTCAGTGAGAATCTGGAAGCTAAAAAGTCGTCGAGGTCAAAAGGAATCACCTACAATAATGATATACAAAATAGACAAAAAAGGAAAGGGGTAAGAACCCAGTGAGAGATAACACTCCAGAGCAGTTTCAGGCCTCACGTAAATTATTTTGAAAACAGTTCGAAACTACCACATGTAAGTATAAATAAGTAGCCTTTCGAAAATATTCGCAACCAAAGTAAACAACATGCTCACAAGCATATTAATTATAATAATATTAGTAACAAAAACATAGTATATAGGATATGAGACCAATAACAATGATGTGCATGTAGCGTCAATAACAATGACAATTGTGGTCTCTGCCACTAATCGAAAATAAAGTACATGTGTCTGGCCGGACACATGGCTACCACCATACTCTGGTAACTAGGTCTTAACTGCGTATTGGTATACCAAAGACTATGTTTACCCTACGTAGTACAGATGCATTATATCAAGTATCTTTATAAAAATATTATATCGAAAACCATCAGTCATGCAATCAGAGATTATAAAAAATAGAGGGAGATATATACATATACTATATATCATATTTCAAAAACAAGGTACTGATTATTAAAGGTCACATAATCAGTTTATTGATTAGGTCAATCCTTAATTAATCCAATTTTAGAAATATAGCCAACACAATAAAAACAAATAGGATTTCAAGACACGACCTATGTGTCTGAAGTTGTCATCCACTTATGTGGACACCAAGACAAATAAATCAAATCACGATCCATCGAAGAATGGTTGGTACACACAAAAGCTGAAACAAAGATATCAGAAACAGACGTATGAAAAACAATTCGAAATGTGATATTGTGGCGGTACTAAAATGCATGATCATGCAAATGCAATCTCGGACCCTAGAGCGTGCCCAAAAATTCAATTCGAACCAAAGTCTAACATTTTAATTCAAATTACACATCGATGTAAAATTACACTTTGGTCCCCAAACTTTTAGAAAATTATGAACTAGTCCCCAAAATATTTTAAATTTATAAAATAATCCTTAACACTCCAAAATCATTCTTAAGTCCTAAAATATCAAAATATTCAAATAAATTCTCAAATAAATATACCAAATTCCATTTTGGTCCCTAAATGCAAAATATCACAATTAGTCTTCAAATGGTAAATTACCCATTAGTCCCTAAATCCGATTCAACCAATAAAAATTGAATCTAAACCTTGGTCAATCTCAACCTCAGAAACATGAATCTACAATTGGTTTGCCAAAAAATCTCCCAATACCAAGAAATTCGTCCAAAATTGAACCTAACCCTAGTTCCATCAAAAACTCATCAAATCATGTGATTCAAGGCTTGAATCATGTTCATTAAAGTCCCCTATAACCTATTCCAGCATCCTCTAACAACCATCCAACAGAAATCAAAAGATCCGAGCCAAAAATGCAATTTCGGCCAAAAAGAGATTTTAAGATTAAATGATGTAAAATGATGTAATAAGAGGAATGAAAGGTTGACCTTACCTCAAGATAGAAGTGATGGGAAAACAATGGGGAAGTTATTCGGACAAGTTTGAGTGAAAAGAGAGTGAAAAACAAGTGGATCACGTTGGGTATATATAACTGCAGAGGCCACTAGTCGATTACCCAAAGATGGTAGTCAACTAGTGAAGAACTTGCTTCATTAGTCGACGACCCAAAGTGGTGAGTCGACTACCAGGTAGTCGACTACCCAAGTCATGGGTCGACTAACAAGGGTAGTTTCTTCACAAATTGATTTCTTTCGCTTCTTCCTTTCAATCCAATCAAGCACCACCAAGATCAAAGGTCTTAAATCACTCTAAAACATCATCAAACATCTAATCATCATCCGAAATACTAAACCATCATCACTACATCCAAGGATCAAATTGAGACTGAACAAAATACTACAGAGGATAAAGGATTAAGTCGGAATCGACGACATATTACAATAAAACTACTGCATTTTGTAATGTATTGCATAAGATAATTACAAAAAATTCGGCAGCCAGATTGAGTAAGATACCTCTAAGGTTGATTAATCTTGCTCAGTCTACATTTGTCCCGGGAAGGAATATAGTTGACAATGTGCTTTTGGCTCATGAAATGGTGAGGAACTATAATAGAGAGGAGCATTCTTCCTCATGTGCTCTAAAAGTAGATCAACAAAAGGCTTATGATTCCGTGTTGTGGGACTTTGCAGAGGAAGTCTGTTGGGTTTAAATTTTCCCAAACAGTTTATTAAGTGGATCATGGCTTGTATCAAGACCCCCATATTATTCAGTAATGATAAATGAGGCACTTGAATGTTTTTTTCTATATAAGAAAGGGTTAAGACAAGGGGACCCAATGTCACCATTGTTGTTTATGCTTGTGATGGAATATTTGTCTCAGTGTTTTCAGGTAATGATACCTAGGTCTTTTAAATTTCATTATAGGTGTAGGGAATAGAGGTTGAACTATTTGTGCTTTACTGATAATTGATTTGTCTTCAGTAGGTATGATTTATGTTCTCTGAAGAGTATTGCTTCTATTTTGTAGCATTTTAGGGTGGTGTCTGGATTACACGTTAATGAGGGAAAGAGGTGTATTTTTTAGTGTAGTGGGACAAACTGAGAAGCAGGCAACCTTAAGAGTTTTGAAGTTTGTTGAAGGGGAAATACCAGTTAAATATTTAGGTGTGCCTCTGGTTTCTAAAAGGCTGAAAAAAGAACATTGCATAGAGATCATTGAATAAATGGATGGACAACAAAATTCTTATCTTATGCAGGGAGATTGCAGCAAGTGAATTTTGTTTTACAAAGTATACAAGTATACTAGTGCCGAATTTTTATTCTTCCTAAATTTGTGATTAAAGAAATTGATACCAAATGCTGACAAATTCTTTGGCATGGTTTGGAAGAGAATAAGAAAGGGGGGATTGTTGCATGAGAAATGGTGTGTTGATCGAAGGTTGAGGGAGTGTTGGGAATAAAATATTTGGAAGCGTGGAACAAAAGCGGTTGTTCGTAACCAAGTTTGGGAACTTGTGGCAGTTAAAACATCCTTATGGGTACAATGGATAACTCGATTGAAACTGCAAGGGCTCACTTACTGGGGTGTGATTAAACCTTTTGATTGTAGTTGGAGTTGGGGACATTTGTTGCAGTTAAGAGGTGGGATAAAACATTTATTTTCTTATGTAGTAGAGAATGCCATTTTTTTTGTTTTGGAAAGATCCTTGGCTACACAGGCAACATTCAAGATAGGTTTCCAGTAGTACATATCATGATACTGATGTGTCAAAAGTTGTCAAAATTAGAGATGTGTGGAGAAGAGGAAGATGGGTCTTACCGAACCCTTTAAATGAAGAAACGACCCTTGCATAGAACTATATAAAACATGTACATATTGATGAAACAAGCGAGGATGTTATTATTTGGAAACCGGTTGTATTTGGAACTTACTTTGTTAAGACTACTTGTCATGAATTGTGAAGAAAAGACTTGAGAATCTCATGAAGTTGACTGTTATGGGGAAAACGACACATTCTCAAGTATAGTTTTATTGCCTATCTAGCTATTAATAAGCGGCTAACTGTTAAAAGCAGGTTGGTCAGGTGAGGGCTAGTAAATAGTAATAGTTGTGCATTAAGTTCCTTTGATTCAGAATATATTGATCACCTCTTCTTTTCTTACTCGTAACTATGCAAGTTTGGTAGGAGGTGTTATGTAGATGTTACATTAATCGGGGCACCTTTAACATGGAGACGTGAAGTCAACTGATTTTCACGGAAGACAAAAGGTTGAAGCCTCGAGTGTCAGGTATGAAGAGTAATCTTTAATACTATTGTTTATTGGTTTTGCTTGGAGTGCAATAGTCTGGTTTTTTTAGGTAAACAATTTTGTGCATACCGAATTTTAGGTAGGATTTTTGCTGGAATAAGATACAAAATGTACAGAACATTGATAGAGATATAGTTTGAACATGGGTTGATTTATGCATAGATTTAGGCGTATTTGTCTGATTTTTTTCAATGTTTTCCTTCTTTTTCCTTCTATGTTGCAATTACTCTTGTCTCTCGGACCACGTGGTGAGTCTCGAGTTCGATAGGATTAATTGGAGCATAAAAAATACATAGAAATCATGTATAATGAAGGATTTGTATTTTTTTTGAACTGGTATACAATTTAATTCCTATACTACCATTAAATCTCATCCCTTCTCTTGGTAGGCTTTGAATCCACAACCTCAAGCCATGGGTGTGAAAGTGAGATCAATTCAGCCACCCACTTCTGTATAATGAGGGATTTGTATAGGAATATGATAATTGCGTTATATAAATGTATAATGATGGATTTGTATAGGAATATGATAATGAGGAATTTATATAGGAATATGATAAATGCGTTATACAAATGTATAGATCTTTTTGGCAATGAAAGAATTTATATATTTTTGTCAAAAAAAATATGTTTAGTATACAGACTCTAAGTGCATTATCTGTTAAGAGGCCAATGAGTCCAATTTCAAATAAAACAAGACACTTATTGGATGAGAAAAGGGAAAATTTGACTTTTATACCAAATTAAAATTCAGAATTGGGTTTTTGTCATGCGCCAAACACATGTTGAGTAATAGAAACACACTTGAAACATGTTGCAAAAATGCCAAATTTTTAATTGACTGAGAAATTGACCAAAAATTTGAGATTTTTTCGCGAAAATGGCTATATTTTTGCTAGAAATTGAATTTTTTTCTCGAAAAAGATAAATTCAAAGGGAGAAAAATCTAATCTTTTAAAATGTAGCCAAATGTATTCATATGTATCCAAATGTTTTTAAATTATAATTTTTTATATAAAATTAGATTTAATAATTTTTTTATAATATTTTTTAAATTAAATGCCTCTAAATTACAAATTTTAATATAATTTTATATTTTTTTCCATATTCTGTAAAACGTATCCAAATATCTCCAAACCACAACTTCTTATACAATTTTTACAATTTTTTCGATGTCTCCAAATGTATCCATGTCTCCAAATGTATTAATAATTAAATCAAGTTTAATTATTTATATACTATTTATTTTATTTTATTTTATTTAGCAAAAATAACAATTTTTAATATAATTTTTACAAGTTTTTCGACAGTCTCCAAAATGTATCCAAATCTCAAATATTTATATAATTTTTTATAGTAACCAAATGTATCCAAGTGTATCCAATGTATCAAAATTTTAATTTTTATATATATTTTTCTTAGTATCCAAATGTATCCAAATATATCCACAAGTCTCAATTTCAATTTTTATAAAACCATATTATTTATTTAATTTTAAGGAAAATCAAAAAGAGGCGGCAACTAGGGCTTTTGAACCCTAGCCGCCACCGCCAATAGCACCACATCCTCAAAGACAGGACGACGCGGAGACCAATGAAGAAAGATGACGACGAGCAGATCAATGAAGAGAAGAGCAGCGACGGAGATCGGTGAAGAGAAAGGATGACGGAGGAGAGAGCATGGGAGAATCCATAGAGATCGACTGAGAGAGAGAACAGAGAAGACGAGGAGTGAGCAAGAGTGAGCGATAAAGAAGAGAACAAAAGCAACAGGGACAAAGGAAATAAAAGGATACAATGACGCAGAGAAAGAGAAGGAAGCGAGGAAGGCGAGGCGACAATAAGGATTAAGGTTAGGGCAAAAGGCTTGTTTAGCTAAGAAAAGGGATACACTAAGAGAGAGAGAGAGAGAGAGAGGAGAGAGAAAAATGATGAAATGAGACGAACATTTTTATTTAACTAAATATGACATTTTTCAACTAAAAAAATAATATCTAAAAAACTGAACTTTAAAAAATTTTATATTTTAGTGATTATAAAACCTTATCTTCCTTAGTTCAAAATCTAAATGTTAATTTAAACACTGACATAATTAACTCATGAGAAAAACGCCCTTAGCACAAAGTGCAAAAGAAAAAATAATCGAACCGATAAGTTCTATTGGATAATTTTTACAGACTTAAGCGATCCGGATGCCGGATGGTTCCTTTTATAAGGTCCCACAACCCACTACCAAACAAAAAAAGAAGGCCCAACTACAAAAGTGCTTCCATCATTTTCCACTACCCCCGCCATTGATTTCAAAAGGAAAAGAAAGCGTATCAAGTGAGCTTTGACAATTCTTCTCGTTCTTTTGAACTTGGCGTAACGCCCTGGAATTTTTTAGGCATTGACATCGATCCTGTTTTGAAAATAAAGCTGGAAAGTAAGGCGAAAAGGCAAGAACTATGGCATCTGACTTTGTTGGCAATATAAAATAAGCAAACATCTAAGTGAGGCTTGTCTTGAATGCGACAAATACGCCGTGGGACCTAAAGCATTTGGTGACTTTTGGATGGGGACCATGGGATGCTTAACCCTTTCCTTGGGTCTACGGCGGCGGGTTTGCTTCTGGTTTCACAATAGTAGGGGTATCTGGTGGTTGTGTGTGGTAAATTGCGGTGGCGAGGGAGATGGGCATTATGCAGAGCGCCTTTGATTGAAGGAACTGCATTGCAGCGCCAACATTTTCCTCCATGAGTTTAGCTACTTGACGTTCTGTGCCATCGTTAGACCACTTCTCCCACGCTGGTTGGTTTCTTCCACCTTCACTAGTTTCATCCTAAGATATGAAAAGAGAAAAATAGCAAAGGCTGCCTAAATGTTGAAAGGGGAATAAATAAATTTTCCAACATAATTACATATCATTGTTTATTACCTCAACTGTTGATATTGGAATGTCTGTTACAAGTGGTGCGACCGCACCAGCTCCTCCCAGTCTACTCATGCTTAAAACCTGTTTGATAAATCATTAGTACAAAGAATAAGCGACCAAACCTCATTTCCCACCGAAAAGAAGTGGAAACCATTAAAACACACTTCTAAAATTTGCGAAGATCCTTATTTCCTATCCAAAACGACACACAGTTCTGAATAAACTACAGAATATAATTGCATTATATAGCAAATTATTTTTGTTCAGTGAGGCATTTAAAATCCATCATCTACGATGGAGTATTCTACAAACTTGAAAAATGAAATTTTGCTTGATG